>JAHWFP010014922.1:0-42128 GCA_023313725.1 Lithobius niger | reverse complement strand
GTTAACCAATGAATTGATGCATGGAAAAATCAAAACAATAGATTTGGTTTTAAAACGGTATCAGTCATTCGTGTTTGTGAAGAATGGAAGGATGGAAAAAAGGAAGAAAGAAATATTGAATGGAAAGATGGAAGGAAGGATAAAAAAGGAAGGAAGGATAGATGAAAGGAAGGAACGAATTAAGAATGGATGGAAGAATGGAAAAGAGGAAGAAAATATTGTGAGAATGAAGTATGAATGGATGGATGGAAGGAAGGATGGAAGAAAGGAAAGAAGGAAGGAGGTGAGAATGGAAAGATGAATGGAAGGATGGAAGGAAGAAACAAATTAAGGATGGATGGAAGGAAGGACGTTTGGATGGAATGTAGAAGGGAAGGAACGACAGAAGAATGAATGGAAGGAAAGAAGAAATGATGGATAGAAGGATGAAAAAAGGAAGGAAGGAAGGCAGGATGGAAGGAAGGATGGATGAAAGGATCGAAGGAAGGATGGATGGATGGATGGATCGAAGGAAGGATGGGAGGACGTAAGAAAGGATGGAAGGAAAGGAAGGACGGAAGGAAGGAAGGAAGGAAGGAAGGAAGGAAGGATGGATGAATGAATAAATGGATGAATGGATGGAAGGATAGAAGGAAGGATGGATGGATCGAAGGAAGGAAGGGAGGAAGGACGGAAGGTTGGATGGATAAGGAGGGATAGATGGATGGAAGGAGGGATGGGTGGAAGGGTGGAAGGATAGAAGGATAGATAGAAGGATGGGCTAACATGAATGTGTCTCAACTGACTTGATGCATTGAAAAAAAACAGACCCATAGATCTGGTTTTAAAAGGACCTCATTTTCTTGGATTGTGAAACACGGAAACATTCGTGTTTCTGAAGCTCGGCAGTGCATGGATTGAGCGAGCAAAGCCAGTGATTTCCACGTAAACTAAAACTTTTCAATGTGCGTCTAGCTTTGCTCTCGCAATCATTCATCTCTCACCTTCGTAGGAGATTACATCTGACGTTTTGCAGATGTTTCTCCGAGTGAAGAATCATCAGAAAGTGAAATGATAAGAGACCATGGAAAAATCTGTACTGAGCAGGACGTAACGAACAATATTCTTAAAATAGTAAAACAAGAAAACCCATATAAAGTGTATACTAACACTAATTACAAGCGACGTGTGGTTCTTGGTGGTTACATTAATTCAGTCATGATTCTGAAGAAATGTAAGCGCTGATTGAGTGAGCAAAGCGAACGAAAATCAGCGTTTGTCATCATAACAGCGCTTTTCTGATAAATAGTTTGATCTTTTTGCTTGACTCCTTGGACGTAAAAAAACATTGACCTTCTCTCCAGATAACCAATATGGCATTCTACACTCTTATAATATGCTTGGTCGTTTTTTATGTGGAAGGTCTGTCTGTATCATAAGTGTTGCAGCAAGAAATCTCCTCGAGCGTAGCGAGACGACACGGAATGAGCGAGCGAAGCGAGCGACTCCGCTAGTATGATTTTAATGATGTAGATATTGCTGCAGTAATTGGTTTTAAATATGACATTCACTGGAGCTATAATGATAAACTATCACACTGAATTTACACAGAATATCATATTTATACCACAATGGAATATCATATTTAATTCATGAATTTCTTGACCAGTTTTTAACCAAATAGATAATGGTGATGGGAGGGGATCAACTAAATTCTTAGCGTGGGTTTCTTTTACCAATATTTTTGAGTTGTCATTTCAGTTCCTGTTAAAAAATCCGAAGTACGAAACACACAAAAACGTGCTTTTATTATACCTTCTCAAGCTGAAGCCATTTGCCAAACGAGATGCATGCAATTCTTTAAAACATACAGTTAAAATAATTGTGACACTGTCAGTTGAAGACGAGTTTTGTTTTAATTTGTAGTAAGTTTCTTTAAAACTTTTCTGAGGTAGACGATTGGACTATATTCTGCACCTTACCTGACGCATTAGAAGTGCAAAAAAGTCTAGTAAGGGGTGGAGAAGATAGGGGATTCGAACCGCAAAACGTTTGACCGTGGTGGCAGACGAGTTTTTACAGTATCCTGACAAAAAGGGGGGGGGGCTGGATTTTCTAGGGTAATATTTGTGTCGTTGAAAAGGCACTTATCACATAAAATGGATAAAAACAATCGCACCTAATATCTCCGAGCATAATTTAAATTGGCTCCATTATCAAGGGTAATAAAAATACAATACAACTCTTAAATTAACATCCACTTCACCAAATCACCATGTTGAAGAAAGTGTATCAAGGAATCCTGGAAGGCGTGGTAGGCTGTTAATAGAACTGGTGGAGTGGATGTTGATTTATGAGTTTTATTATATTTGAAATTCCTTTGATAATAAAGCCAAGTCTCTAAAAGTTTTTTTTAACAGTAAAAATCGCAATTTTTAAACCAATTTCTAATATTTGTTTGATAGTGTTTGGAAAATTTGGTTTGCTTTAAAATATCAAGTCGATGTATTGGGTATAACCGCCTAGCTCTAGCCTTTGACATTCTGCTGCCAAAATGGTTTGGTTTGAAAGTTCAGTTTTGATGGATATATACTGTAAATGCAAGTGATATTTTAATATTTCAGAGTGACGACCCTGGAAACCAGCAACATTTTTTTACATCCGAGGTATTTACTCCTTTCGGGGTATGTCAGGCAGTAAAACCAGGTTAGTAAGTCTAATTAGGAATCAGCAAAAGGATTATACTGCTACCAACCCTTTAGCCTTGGTTTACCCTAGGTTTGCTCACTGTAAGTTAAATAATCGTAGTGGACGTGAAGACTAGTGTTTACAAACTTGACGAAACCTACGATCAGACACTGGGTCTCGTAATAAATTAATTGATTACATCAAAATAGGTATGCTCCTGTTAACATTGAAGTAACCACAAGTTCATAAAATGCAAGAAGAATTTACTTTTCGACAAACCTATTGCTGCCTTGGTCACCTACACGAAATGCAAACGATATATTATTGAATACTGAGAACATCTGTGAGTATGAATAGTTAATAGGACTATACTTGCAGTAAATAGAAGAAAATTATAATTTAAAATATCATTAATTGTAAACAAAGATACACACGATACACCACCTTGAAAGACACTGAGTGAAACCACTCATATAAGCATTAATCATAATTGAATCATTAAAAACCTTTTGCTATTTCTTCATGTTTGGGTAATTTTTTTTAATGTTCATGGCTATGGATTTACTGCTGTGGTATAATTGAAGTCTGATTTTTTTAATTGGCTCAAAATAAATACTGCCACCACTGATGTCTATAGTATGTTTGGTGGCTTTAGAATGTTTGGTTATAGCAATATGACTCTTTGGACTTCAGAATAGTATCACCGTGGTCTTATTTCCACAAGATGAGTTTTCTTCTGCAGGTGTCAACGTCGGTACGTCAAAAATTAAATTCTTGTTTTGTTTTATAAAGTTGTAATTACTTCAAGGTTATTTCGAGAATACCTATTTTGACATCCTTGCAGCCATAAACTAATTTTTTTGAATTAAATTGCATCATCATGATTTGTACGAAAGTCGTGTGAATTTGTCTAACAGTGGTAAAAACAACAAAAAGTAATTTTTGAAAACCAAGAACAAAGTTCTTCGAACTGATCAATTTTATTTATTTATCAACGATTTCTAAGAGTTTGCAGGAGAAAAAGTCGAATGAGTTCCCAATTTGTCATTGTGTAACGTTTTGTTGTACTCTTGGTTCCCTTGTAAACCCCTAAATAACGTTTCCTACTCTTACTTACCCTCTTGTATCCATTCTTATTTACCCCCATGAGCTATTATTTAGCTGCGTGTACCGTTACCTACATTTACATTCTCAAATTTACCTTCATGTTCACTACCTATTATTTAGCCTGTTGTAATTTTTTTTACCCCCATGCACCCTTTTGTTCTCGTATGCACGCTTTTGAACCATCTTACCCTTATGTACCCATCTTCACCCTAATTAACCGTACGTACTTATTTGTACCATTTTTTGGTTTAGGTACTTTTCGTCCTTATGTATCCCTATGCATCCTTTTTTGCCCTTACCTTACGTACCCTATTGAATTCTTATTTATCCTCATGAACCGCTGTTTACCTTCGTGTGCTCTTTCGTAGCCTTCTGTACCCTTATGTATCCTTTTGAATCCCTATGAATCCGTTGTAATGCACTCTTGCTCGTGATTAGTTTGGAGTGTAAAAAAAATTGTAGGTATTTCCTCCGTTACGATCCATTATTTATCTTTATTTCTCCTTTATTTACTATTTACTATATCTACTCATTAAATTACAGTTTTGCAGTTTTTTTTATATTTTACTCGTTATTTACCCATTATTTATTTATCCCTTATTTATTATTCATGCTTCATTTATTTTTTCTTTTACATTTGGGTTTGTAATTGTCTCTTCCCGATTTACAAGCTTTTAAAAATCGTGTACGAAAACATGTCGGAAGCAAACCTGTCGGACACTTTCGTTCTTGTTGAGGTTCACGGAAGACATTATTTAATGCCATAAACAGTTTAAAATTATGGTGTAGTGTTGCTAGTAACTTTTAGTAAGTAAATTCAATTAGTATTGGGCAATTAAAAACTAGCTTATACTCTAGCCCCTTCTAATTACAATACAAAACGACAGTTATTTCAGTTGGTGAACTATTTTTCAAACTTTTCAAATTAATGGCTGGTTGGGACTAAAACGATGATCAAACATCCAGACAAGGTACAGCAGTGAATGGTAGCACGGAAAATACAATTCTGCCACACTGGTTAGGTAAACCAGAGACCATCCAACTACATGAAAATCATGCTACTGAATGAGATCAGCTATACACATTTACGTTGACTCTATGCTCCAGTCACACTGTCAGGCAGTAACTCTACAAGTAACTCTACATATTATTTAAGAAATTATGTTGAAGATGAATGTAGTGGTGAATGTAAGATCATGTTTTGCTGAGCTACACAGTCATCACGTTATCAAAGTTTCGAAATTGGTTTGTACTGCTTACATCTTGTTTTTTTCCTACTGAAGTTCGTATAGCATATTGTCTGTCACTGGTTGGTTGGTTCGAGATGTTAGTACTACCAGAACTATGATTTGTATTGAATTTCTTCTGCTGACAATGACTGACTTTGATCGGCTGCTGAGGGATGATTGCCGTAGCAACAGTTGCATTGGTCGCTGTCGTTCTTGGAAGTTGTTGCAGTCAGAATGAGCTACAACACAAGCAGTTGTAAGTGTGACAAATTAAAAGGGGGAAATGAGTGGGAGGGACGGCGAGGGAGAAGACATGTTGGGACAGAAAGTAGGGATCAACAGGGGACAAAACACAAATTATGGAATCAAAAAGTGAAGCTGGTAACATGGGGGATAGGAGGAAATTCCCAAGAATATTTGGTATCGTCTTATGTGAATGTTCTGTAAAGAAATGTATTCTTGCTTTGTAGGTATTTTACTTAGTTTTTCGATTTTGTTGTGGTTGTGTGTCCACATTTAAAAAAATAAGCCCTACATCAATTGAATTGCACAGATTAATCGATTGTTTTTAATCTTAAAATATATTCTAGAAGTAGAAAGGAGTGTGGTTAGTGGAGGGGAAACAAACATCTCTGTACATATGATAGAGATAGAAGAACCTTAATAAGCCATCCAATTCCAGATTTCCTGAAGGAGACTACTAAGTAACCTGTCACACAATTCTGTTTGGCAGGTTCGGGAGGGAATTCTCCAAGGGACACTTTCTGTTTGTTGATTACATAAGCTTATCTCAAGTGGTTACAATAGACGGTATATGCCTTTCACTCAGGAAGATATTTCGAAATATATTGAGAAAATGTATATTTAAGTGCTATTCTTCACTGCTATCGTAATTAGGGAATGAAAGAAGACATCCATATAAATTGAGTTTAGAATATCGTGCACTTGAATACGTATTACGGCTGAGCGAAAAAACCTCGTGGGCATACCAAATTAACAAATCTGTAAATAGTGGATGGCCTCTTCTGTGTTTTGATAGGAAAATTGTAAGCATTATGTCTACCTGTCGATTAAAATCAAATATATCATACGAAAATTAAGTAAAGGGTTATGCTGACGAGATTCAAAGGAATATATAGGCGTATATATATATATATATATATATATATATATATATATATATATAAAGGGATAAATCTAACGACCATGTCCCATTACAAACGTCCACTTAAGTTATAGTCTTGGTGCTACATAATGTAACTTCAAGAAAGTCGAACTTCATGAAGGAAAAGTGAAAAGCTGGAGTTGTTGCCAATACAAGTAGCTTTTAATTCGGAAGGGGATTCACAACCGGAAGTAATCAATGATGGTTTGACAATATCAAATTTTTCATACACAACGTTACTAGCAAACATCAGTAGCTCTGGTGTGACTTAACCGATTTTAAATTGCTCATATTTGGTAGAAGAAATTTAGTGAAATAGAAAACAAGGTTAAGGACTGTTGGCTTTACTTTAATCGTTTGGAAGCTAGATGCAAGCTAATACGAAAAATACCACAACACTATTTTCGTGGAATACGTGTTTCATATCCTAATCGCTAAATCATCAAAACAGTGAAATCATCAAAAGCCGTATTATAAAAAATTGATTTAGGCTTTCTAGGAATAATCACTTTACGTGAATGGATGGTATTGGTGGTGATAATTATGGTGATGATTAAAATATAATGATGATGATGTTGACCAGGCCATGGTGATGATGGTGATGACGATGCTTGAAATGAGTATGACCTTTTTAATACTATGGCTATTACAACGTTGGCCACCCTTGGGTTCCTCCTATACATTGGGACAAATAGGGGATATTAAGCATCACACTGATGCATGCACGCATGGACTCAAGGATTCACGCAAACAGGAAGTGACTTCATAGCCCCTCGCCTGCGACGTCATAGCCTTTCTACCTTGTGATGTCATGACCTCATCCACTCGTGCCATATAGCCCCACCCATGACGTTAAAGCCCAGCCCCGTCGTGACGTTGCATGACTGTAAGTGATGTCATTATCAAAACAAGTGGCCACCCCAAAGGACGTCGACATCTTGGATGATGTCACTTCTGGTCATGTGACTCATAATAGAAGCCACTGTATTGGCATTAACATCTTGGATGACGTAACTGGTCATGTGGCCCTCTAGAGGGAAAACACTACATTTAAACAGATAAAAATGGACCATCTATGAACTTTTCGGCGACAATCCTTTAAAACTGTCATATCTCAAGCTGTTGACTTTTACAGCAAAATAGCTTTATATCCTCCCTTAGGCTCCCTCTCCCAACCCCTTCAGTCCATATCCCATACATACACGGCTCCTCCCCTATCCCCAATTGTGGGTCTATATCCTCGCCCCTTTTTCAGGGTAGAAAATATGTGTATTTGGTAGAAAATACTCAGTCGTTTGTGTGGTAGAATTTTAACGGATTTTGGTAAAATATACATATATAGTTGTTTGATGGAAAATACATGATTTAGCAATGTGCCAGACAAGATCTGGTCATCTAAATTCTACCCAATTCCACATATATTCTACAAGATGAGAATGTGTTTTTTAAAAAAAATGTCAGCTCTCCTTCTCACCACCCCTCACTTTCTGGCCTCGCCCAAGCCACATCCTTCTCAGTCGAAATTCTGCCAATTTCGTGTGAATTCTACGTGATTTGCTCAGAAATTCTACAAAAAGCCTACGCGTTGTCTTCATTACGCTCCATCATTAACCGCCCTACGAACCTTCTTTCCTCATTCACGTTTGAATGTTTTATACACCCTCTTTCAAGACGATGGAAAAGAACACTAACCAAACATAGATCATGATGCACATGTTAATACATCACTAAAACGAGCATTAGTGTTTTTGAGGGTTCGTGGAAGATAATAGAGTTGAAGTTACGTGTAACGAGTCCTCACTCTCTTAAATTTATGAAAAAAAAGAGGAATCTTTGTTATTGATCTAGAATAAAAATGTGGAATAAATGTACTCGCACTGGTCTTAGAAAGAAACTGAGAAAAAGTTTTCGGTGATGACAAAAAATTAATCCGAAGGCAAATATCTTCAAAAATTGTTTAAATCCATCGTCGAACCATTAAAAAGCGTCACTAGATTCATCCAGAAAATTAGGAAGATGGAAGATGATGAGGACCCGTGACTGAAAATGGAAATGCGAGGAGGATAGTGATGATGATACAACTGATGAGCATGAACAAATCAGCAGGAGAAAGTCAATGTATTGGGAGTACTCTAGGCAGCTCAGAGCTGATAATAATTTCTCCCAAAATCAGTACTTCTGCCTCGTGTCAAGCTTGCAGTTCAGAACCCTCTCCATCAGCACTACTACCTTCAATATCGGCTATGAGGAGAGTTTCAACCCTTCTCGGACTTCCTCCTCAGGGTTCGCTTTGGTCGTTGGGGGGCTCTTTTCAAGGGACAAACATTGGGAGTGATGCCAAAGTATTAGTTGCACAAATTTTTAAAAATGTATAAATATAACGACGTTGTGTTTTAATAATGGTACGACATGGGTTTGGTAGTCCTCAAGATTGTTGATGAAACCATGAAAATATTCGAGAATGATGTATTTTTGGGAGGAAAGCAGTACCAAGGTCTTAATCAGCTGTTCGGCTTGCTAACCCAAAAGGATTTGCACTCCAAAGCGTATAAGCCCTAATATCTAGGCTTCATATGCCTCGATTTTGAAAGACTATAAAGCCATATACCACAACAATGATCCCACTTCTGGAAAGCTGAAGTCAAACCGACGTTACAAGTTCCTGCTCATTATCCAGCTGATTTGGGAGGGTATGAAGGAGGAGAAAAGTGGTTTGAGTCTCACAGAAGAACTCGATGTAGCCTATAAACCAGAATCTGATGAAGAACTATAGAACAAAACCTATCCCGAATTGGAATTTTGTCTGGATGTACGGAATAAAAAAGATGTAGTTTTGTAGCCAATCAATAAGATTATACAAAAACGTAGTTTATTCACGTCATCTTGAAAGAAGATGTAGGAAATATTCAAACGTAAATGGGGAACGTGGTGAGAACGTCCAAACATAATTGTGGAATGTATCTACACGTCTTTATTGATATACGTACGTTCCCATTACGATTTACATTTGTTTCTTGTATATTTCACAAAGTGCTTAACTACGTCGTATTGAACGAAAGTGTAGGAAACGTTGAAACAAAATGAGGAACTTGGTGAGGACGTCCAAACAAAACGAAGAGCCTATCTAAACTTTTTTATTGATGGTTGTCGGTTCCCATAACGATTTACATCCGTTTATTGCGTGTTTTATGATGAGAACAAGTAAAATTTACGTAGAATTTAGAAAAACTCACTTAGTTAAAAAAAAAACAGTCGTTCTTATTTCGTAGAATGTACGTGGAATTTGGTCGAATTTTCCATGACTCGTTCTTGTCTGCCAGCTAGTACATTGTCAAATCATGTATTTTGTAATAAACAACTTGCCATGTAAATTCTATGAAACAACTGACTGTGTGTTTTCTACCAAAATCCTTTTTTTCTACCACAAAAAGGAGCGGGATTGTTGACCCAAAATTGGGAGGGTGGCCATGTATGCATAGTGATATGGAATGAGGGGGTTGAGAAAGATTCTGTTTGGTGTGAGGGCCAAAGAGTAAGTGTAAAACCATTCTTCTCTAAAATTGACAGTTTAGGAGGTACGACAGTTTTAAGGTTCGCCATTGAAAAGTTAATTGATGGCCCATCCCCATCTGGTTGAATGTAGTCTTTTCCCCTTTAATGGCGTATGAATATAAGTGACGTCATCCAAAATGATGACGCCCATATAGTGGCTGCCATCTCGAGTCACGTGACCAGAGCGACATCATCCAAGACGGCGACATCCATATGGGGTGGCCATCTTGTTTTGATAATCACGTCATGAGGGGGCTTGGCTAAAACCTCATGGGTCTCGGCTAAGACATTACTTGGGGCGGGGCAGGGCTCTGATGGTGTCCCAGACCTATGACGTCACGGGGTGGGGCTCTGATGTGACAGGGGGCGGGCTATGACGTCATTTTCTGGTTGCCTGAACCTGTGAGTCCCGGAGTCCGTGCATGCGTGAATCCGTGTGATGTTTAATATCGCCTTTTCTCCTACTGGGCCACCATCTCCATGTTCCATAAATGAGTGGGTTCCTTCCTGAAAGAACCACAAAATTTCATTTTGTATGATGAGTAGTAAAAGTTGGTCGAGTGACCCCCAACTTTTGGGACACCTAGTAGTGTACATGCCAAAATAACGTTTTAAATCACTTTTTTCAAGTTCGATGCCTTATATATTCGGAATGGTTGCAGTAAAGCCAACAGCCCATATGCAGTGTTATTTTTTCACATACCACAAAACAATTATTAACGCGAACCAGTCCATTACAATTTTTTTCAGGCTCACAGGTCATACGGAGCCATTATGAGACAAAAGTTTTAGTTCTGAGGCAGTTAATATATTTATAAAGTTGTTTTAACTGTGTGAGTCTCTTAGTGACCTTCATTTTTTTTTTTAACTTATAGTGGGTCTTACAAAATTCAAAGGTTCTGAAGTTTCCATAGAAATTGCTCTGCCTAGCATTCTGCATTTTGGATACAAGAAGGTACTGTAAAACTATAAAAGCAATTGCAGCTACGTCACAATTCTTATTTGAAACTTGACAGTATGTATGCATTAAACGTTTAAGAATTTAAACAAATTGCACAGTGCACAGGACGAGTAAAATGTGAAGAAGATTATATTTTGAGGCAGAAAAATTTTGCCTCATTTCTGAAATCACGGGGCAAAGTTTAAAATGTTTGCTGTGAACTGTGCAAACAGAAAGAGGAAGTGACAGCAGAAAATGTAGATCAGGGGAGGATGAGGCTTAATGGTGCGTCAACAGCTTGGTCACTAGCACCAAACTCAGTCACAATGCAGTGGTCCGGGTTGCTACTGCACCACATATTACAGAGATATTATTCACACCCCTAATCTAAATCTTGTCACACATCTGTGCCTCCTGCAAAAATCGAAAAACACCGGACAGGAGGGCAGACTTGTCGCCCAATTGACGCGCAATGTCATGCGGAAGACAGAAACGACGACGAACACCATCAAGATAGCGACAATCAACAAGGAAGTGCCGGACCATAAAGTGGTCGTCGACACCAATAACATTCAGGAGGGTCAACGAGTGTGACCAATGCGCAAACGGGCCAACACCACCTCCTCACGGCGACTGCGGTGACACGCTGAGTGCCATTCCTCAACAGTGCCTTTAATAGATCGGAATTTATTACCGTCATGTCTGTCCTACAAGGCTTGCCAAAAAGCGTGTAACCTCAGACGCAGAGTTGGAAAGGCGTCTGAGGGAACAAGGCTGAGATCCCTTCCGAGAGGGCCAGAAAGGGCCCCTTTCGCTGCAGAATCCACTTGCTCAGTTCCACCTATCCCAACATGTCCCGGGATCCAGTAGAAAAGAACGGTTTTCCGCTGGCCAGGCAAGCGGGAAATCAAAGCTTGGACACGTTGTGTCAAGGGGTTCCGAGGATTATAATTCGCCAAGGACTCCAGGGCACTCATGGAATCGCTAAAGATAATGAAATGCGTGCCCCGAACGTCAAGGATCCATTCCACCGCCAAACCGAGAGCCAAAAGCTCCGCAGGAAACACAGAATAGCCTGATGGAAGGCGATAGGCAACCGTCACTCCCTTATATACACAAGCACAAGCCACGCCAACGTCTGACTTCGACCCATCAGTAAACAGCCGCTGATAACCGGTGTACAGCGAACACAGCCGCCTGAACTCCTGTAAGTACCTTGCTGGTAGAGTGGAACCCTTCGGGAGAAACGCCAGAGCCAAAATGAAAACGCCACTTGGGACAAGCCCAGGGGCCACTGGCCCCCCCCCCCCCCCCCAGCCTCAAGACACAGGGCACTTCAAAGGCTGTGTCCTGACAACTGCTGGAGCATATCGCGGATATCACCCTTACCCACACTGCGTCTACCGACCCGCAAGTCTGGCCAAAAACCATGGACCAAGCAGGACTGGACAGCACGCAAACGCACAGCATACTGAATGGCAAGCTGTCGCCGACGAATAGCCAAAGGTGGCTCCGAAGCCTCAGAATAGAGGCTGACCGCTGGAGACGTCTGAAACGCCCCCGTCACCAGACACAGGCCACTGTGATGCAGTGTCCAACATCTGGAGAGTGTAGTCACTAGCCGAACCATACACCATGCACGCATAATGAAGTTTGCTGTGGACAAGGGCTCGGTAGAGGCGCAACATGGCAGCGCGATCGGCACCCCATGAAGTGCCCGACAGAACCCGCAAGATGTTAAGCGCCCGCAAAGACTTGTCTTTAAGTTGGCGCAAGTGTGGAAGCCAAGACAACCTCGAATCCAACACCAGACCCAGGAAACGTGCCTGTTGGACAACAGGAATTTGTGGCTGTCCCAAGTACAGGCAAGGATCTGGGTGCAGTGTTCGTTGGCGACAAAAGTGACGCACACAGTCTTGTCCGGAGAAAACCGGATACCAAGACAAATGGGCCGGAAAGAGTCGCCCCGACACGAACGCGAAAAGAACGGCCTGAGAGGTAAGCGGAAAGCAACAGTGGCATCTGTCCCCTCAAGCCACAGTCATAGAGATTACTGAGAATCCCATAACGCCAAGTCGTATCATAAGCCTTTTCCAAGTCAAAGAAAACTTGAACCAGATGTTGACGCAGGTGAAAAGCCTCTCTCACATCTGATTCAAGGGCAACTAGATGATCGATAGTTGGCCGAAACCGTCAAAAGCCACACTGGGACGCAGATAAGAATCCCCGTGATTCCAACACCCAGACCAACCGCTCACTGACCATCCGTTCCATAAGTTTACAGACAGAGCTGGTCAGAGCGATTGGGCGATAACTGGAAGGAGAAGTAGGGTCTTTGCCCGGTTTAACAATCGGGATGACCACTGCTGTCCACCACGCAGCTGGAATAGAGCCCTCTGCCCACACACGGTTGAACATCTCCAGCAAGAACTGCTGGGAGGCAAGAGACAGATGCTTCAACAGTTGATAGTGAACATCATCCGGCCTTGGGGCGGAGTCATGCGACTTGGACAAAGCTGAAACAAATTCCTTCCTGGTAAAAATGTAGATGAAAATTTTATAAAGAAACCACCCTGATGGCAGTTAAGAAACATTGGCTGAAATGTTTACAGACTTGGCTGCATAATTTAAAGTTGAAAATAACCATGATGATGCACCACGAATTCAAGAGAGAGAATTGTCCTCTATTTTAACCTTTTTCCCTATGCAGACTTGGCTGCATAATTTAAAGTTGAAAATAACCATGATGATGCACCACGAATTCAAGAGAGAGAATTGTCCTCTATTTTAACCTTTTTCCCCTTGCTTGAATATTAAAATTTGTACGCCATGATTTACTTGTTCTGCGTGCTGTGCAAACTTTGTGAATTTTTAAAATATGTCACATGTTGACTTATGCAGTTTTCTTTTATATTCAATAACGCACCCAATAATCTAAAATTCCACATGGTTAACAAACTAATTCTTAAGTCATTGGCCTTCAAGGGCTCCAGCATTTCGGTAGTATATGCGTGTTTGCATGCTACATACCCAGAGTTGAGTTATACCCAAATCCATATACAGTTATACATTTTTATACCATATATTTCATGTTTTGTAACAATACACTATCGTTTCCCACCTTTTTGCCGGGGAAAATCAATGAGGAAGGAATGACAACATGGTCAACTATTTTGATGCAAGTTTACACATTTCTTAAAGTACGAAATGGAAGACAGCACGACCTACTCAATTTCCAAACCATCTTTATCCATCTTGCCCCTTGCTACTGGTTCTATGGCGTCGTCATTCGACAGCTAACGGTGTTGATCATCTTCAATGTTTTGTGGGTACCTATTGAAGAACGAGTATTACACCCTAGTAGTGTGTAACAGTCAGCTAAAGGGCCGGAAGTGACGTCATAGCTCAAGTGACTAACCGGAAGTGACGACATGATCCAAGATGGCGGCACCCATTGGTCTATCCAAGATGGCCGTCCTCCAAAATGATGTCAGTTTCGATCTTGCCCAGACACGTTACATCATAAGGTCAAAGGTCAAAAAATAGTCAACAGTAAGGGAGACTCTTGTAAAGGTGTTAGTTATGTTAATTAATCCATATCACACCTAAAAAAAAATCACTTTTGTCCATTTCCACCAAAAATTAAACTAGTAAGAGAGTTACTGACTGTGAACACCATGCGTTCCATCATGCAGCCTCTTCATATTTCTTCCTTATCCCCTTTCTACTCTCGTCAAATGGAACGCTCCATTCACCAGACTGCTTAATCGAATGAATGATACTCGCGTCCAACAGCCTCGGAGAACTTAATGGGAGACACTTATTTAATAAAGACTAATTTGAGACAAGTGACGTAACTTCCTTTATTCAAGCGACACTATGTACAGTGTTGATTATTCACAGAGACAGTCAGACCTTCTTACAGTCGGCGAAACTATTCACAAACAAAAGGATTACCTAACAGAATAACGAAAACACGGCAGTGAATTTACACCATCTGCAAGTACAGCCCCTTCGTGTCAAAACAGGCAAATCCCATTTTTTTAGTAAAACTCTAAAAGAATTTTACGTTTGAAACTTTTTATTGATGTTTGTTCGTATGAAAAAGTCTCATGTTGATGTAAACACGTAAATAATCATCATATGTCACAACATCTTTCAATATATTCCGTTGAATTCCCTTCCCAGCCTTTTTTGTAGTTTCCCCAGATTCAAAAGAATACATTTTTGACCTTAGTCCAACAAATTCCGAAATAGGTTCCCCACTTGTCTTGTCAGTAAAGGTGCCCAATTTTTTCCTGTTAAGTTCTCTATACAAAATATTATGTTTAGGGTAATTGCTGGTGTCAAATAAATGAGACGAGAGTTCCACATCTGCATCAATGTCAGGTGTTTCAACCTTATACATTAAACTAACTGTGTGGCTTAGTAAAGGTGACACTTGTCTCCATACCATTCCTTCATAAAACACAGGTGAAAGTCAAGCATCACCAGCTTGGATTGTTGTTCAGAAGTACACGTAGTTTAGGCATTTTAAATAAAACCAGGTCGATACTCAGTATATCAAAATAATCCAAGGACGGTAAATTCATCAAACTCAAGGCTTTAGCCTGATTGACAGTTTATTTAATATTTATTCGTTTTCTAATGTTTTCACAACTTTTTCACAAAAACTGCGTTCGAAAAAAATGTGTGCAAGTTTTTTCATATTCCGTTGTAGCAGCCTTCTTCTTCTCAGTGTTAACATCTGTGTAGGGCTTAAGCCACGCACGTTCTGTAAATGTAATCCCTTTTGTAATTTAGTTAAAACCATTCCATGCTTCAGGTAAGAAACTAGGTTCCTGTGGTAATAGACATAATCTTTACGTGTACCTAAATGAGGGACAAGTTTACATAACGTGGTGGTATTAGGTGGAGTAGGTTACCATTAAAAGGTGAGAACATCTCACTATCTATTTTGATGTTTTCAGCCGCTAGGGATAGCCTGTACTTTTTAGGTAAAACGGACATGTTGGGCCTAACTTCCACATCTGGTTTAAATTCATCTCCTAACGTGCTAGACGTGCTCATAGACGCGATGTTATTGCTGCTTCTGCTTTGCCTAGCTGTGCTGGGCTCGCTGGTTGAGCCAGCGGTGGAAACTTTCCCGGCCGCGGCCACCGGCGCCTAAGGCACCACAGTTGTGGGGCTGCTGGACAGCATTACTTTTAATGCGTCGGCTTCGTATTTTTTGTCAACGTCTAAATAACGTTGTAGCATCTGAGTGTGCAGCTTGGAATTGTCGTATTTGGTAAGGGTTTGGTTAGCCAACACCTCTCTCATGGAATCGTCTAAGTTATTGAGTAGCTGGGTAAATTGTGACCTGGGGTGGGGATTGTCCTTGCGTCTCTGTCGGAAGCACCCATAGGAACCTACTGCATGCGCTTATGCTTATACATTTTTTTGCCTGATATTAAACCACCTAGGAGACTGAGCACGGGTGTTAGCAGAGCCCCTAAAAAAATCCACCCTTTTGAATCTTGACTAAATATTTGTGTTTTTCTTTTTCACCACAACTTCTAGAAAATAGTTTTAAGATCACTTTCTTGTATTTCTTGACAGTTTTCCTCTGTATAGGTGATAAAGGTACACAACCTTTAACAACTTTAGGGAAGCTAAACACAGCACCTCGAAGCAATTCTAGTAAGGGAGTGAAATCTAGGATTCGCTCTGCCATACTACGTGGGCAGGTAAACGGTAATTGGTATTTTAAATGTGTTTGAATGGAGTTTTAATGCTTCGGAGTTGGAAGGATGCAGGTCTATGAATAAAAAGTTAAAGGGTTCTTTGGTCGAATCCTTGTAAATGGAAGGTATAAAGTCTCTATTTACTCTGATCTGCCGCGCTAGTATTTGTAATTGGTCTAGGCTTCGATTAGATTTGAACAGAAAAAAAACTGTGCACTTAAGGAAATAGTTCTTAACGTCATGAGAAACAGGTTGTCAACAACGTTAATTACTGATATGCCACTGTGTTGGGTGCCCCTTAGAATAACGTTATTAATTAAGCTAGCAGGTAATTCGTGTAAAATATCGTCAAGAACTAGGACAGAGTCACGTGGCAGACTGTCATAAATATCTTGGTTAAATTTAGAGTACAATGGAATTGGAATTGGGCTGGTTTTCCTGAAAACTTCAAAAAGAGGCTGGTCTTTTCAGTAACAGTAAGTAACGTTGGTCGTAGGTTGGTCTATAAGGTCTTGAGAGTTTAAAATCAGTTTTGTGATAGCCGTACTCTTTCCAGAAAACTTGAGGCCCACAAAAAAGTAGTTGGGAGGATGCTTCAACCTCGCATCCATGAGTGACGCCACTCTAGTCTCCCACCCGCCTTTATACCACTTCTGGAAACGGAATTTTTTTTATCATTGGTTTAGTTTTTATTTTAGTTTAATCTAGATTATTTTCAGTTATAAACTAGTAAAGGTAGGATAGAAAACAAATTTTCAGGATATTATTTAAATTAAAAAAATCTTATCCTACAAGCCTTGAGCAGGATGTTTATTACAGGCTACGATATACACAGGTACATTAATCGTTCTGACAGTAACTGTTCAAATGATGGAAGCTATTTGTCATCGGTTAGATTCTCATGGGGAACCTGATCCTTTTTATGGCAACTCGGACCACTGCACTGTGACTGAGGTTGGCGCTAATGACCAAGCTGTCGACGCGCCATTAAGCCTGAAACCCCCCCCCCCCTTTTTATGAAGTTCGGTCAAACAGTCCTTTCTCAGAGTTTTTGTCTCGAGAGGTCTCACACCAAACAGGGAACTTGTAGACACAGTCTTTAACATGCCTATAATTGCATCTTCGTGTACTGGCTTCTGAAAACGCAGGTAAACACTCAATCCTTGAGGACACGACTCAATGCAATTTGATTTTAGTTGAAACTCTGTGGCCAGTGAATCCATGATGGTCGCGCACAAATTCTCGTCTGACGGCGAGTACAAGAAGGACGCCCTATAAGTTAGACACGTGTTGGCCGGAACCTGGCTACAGTGCTTCCGTCTTTTCACCATCTTAACCGGGTATGGGACACGGGAAGAAGATGCGTCCATCATGGTGACTGGTGTCTGAATGACGTTTTGGCGACTGATTTAAGTATTTACCCTATATTATTGTTTTTATTATTGATTTTTTTTAGTATGGCAGTACAAAAGCTACGAAATTATACATGGAAATATGTAGAAATTAAATTCTAAGTTATAGTTCTTGTCCACCCTACTATTCGCTCTACGGAACTCTTGATTAGATTGAATTGCTCGATCGAGAATTCAATATTATTATTATTTTCGGTGACGAAACTGCTTACCTTTTACCACTTACAGTTAAACTGTTAATACAAAATTAATCAGCTGTGTACAGCAAGCCGTTCAGTCCCTCAAGAGGCTACTTACCGAAATGAAAGACGATTTGGTTTCAATCAGATAGGTCAATTTGAACACTCTGAATATAATATGTTTAATTGACGGGATTAAGTGTGTATTTGCACAAATATGCTCTGATTATACCTTCGGACATTGTGCAAGCGATACATATATAATTTCCAAGATGAATCGTCAATTCAAAGCTCAGAGGTTCGTTCATTTTTAAATAATCGAATATTTATTTACCTCAGAAATTTAACCAATGCCGAGTCAGAACGTGAGTCGATTTTGTCTTTTGATAACGTTGAATTGATCGATGGGTTAACATAATGCTACAATGAAAATAAACTAGAATTAGTTTAAAGTAAAATTAATCAGATTCCATCACACGGTACATTAACATATTGCACCACTCATCGATGTGACCATTATTCAGTGCCTTTAAAGGTTAGAACTGTGGCGGTATTTGATCGCCGTAAATAATAAAATACGTGAAAAAAACGTACCAATTATGTCTGTCTTTACCGAGTGGGTCCAGACCACAAACTGACTACGTGTCCGACTTTAATTGGGCTCATATACAAGTTTTTTTTTGGCATACGGTCAAATACATTACGTGAGACTACAGTGATGTAGTTTGCGCAATGCGTCGATTAATTTATCGCTCCCAATTATCTCTTAGCCTATTGGACTAAATTTTTTCAGACATAATCATTTTTCCATCGCCTCAGTCCTCGTGCACAAAAATATTCATCGCAGTAATAAAACAAATCCTCCACAATTGTGATAACAAAAGTTACCACGCAAGGCTTCTGCAAATGATTTTCCTCTGCATCTCGGGGAGAAGAACTCAATGAAATCACTCGTACTTAGCAGTCACGAGTGTTATGAAGACCTTTAGTGTGATCCATATTTTTTATTCCCCTGGCTTGCTGAACTAGAACTCTTCTCCAGTTTCTATGGATGTATGAGCGGCCCACCTGCAGTGCCGAACGAGGTGCCAATATTGAGGAAAAAATTAGCGATCAAGACTTTAAAGAAAAACACAGTTTTTGGATATATTATGGTAGTGCTGTATTTTTTTTACCACTATGAAAAAAGCTCGGAGCAGGAGGGCTGAAAGCAGGGCTCGTCATGCTTGCCACCATACCACTTACTAGAAAGTTGCATGATTAAACAGCCCACCCCTCCTCTAGAACAGATACCGCCATAAATTCCATAAAGATGCTCCATAAAGACATCTCCTCAGTCCCCTATCACCTTCCCACAGAGGGGAAGAGAGTGATAGAGGACTGTTCAATAGGGACTGTTTTCCCTATTTTCCCATCTACTTCCATTAAGCTTTTTATCTAACGAGTGATAAAACGTGAACGTTAATGAAGGAACGTTGCAAACACAAGTTTAAATTATGAAAAAAAGGTCGTGAATAACATGGATGATAAGCGAAAAGTTGTTGCTCTACCTAAGAATGTGACAAACAAAAATTAAGAAACAAAAGATGGGGAAACAATCTGACGAAAAAACATTTCGGCAGTGTTTGAAGCCGGTGACTGATAATCTAAAAACTATAACGTCGATAAAAACTGCAAAACTGCCTTCGAATTATGATGAATAACTTTCTTCACTAAAGAAGTATGAACTGTAGAAATAAAAACACGTCAAACAACTCGATGAAGATGATGAATTTGTATTCTACAAAGATGATCACAAGCCAGAAGCACCACCTGCCGATCCTCATATATAGAAGAATTTCTAGCATCTATTGAAACATATGTATGGGCCAAGATATGCCAGTAACACCGATGCTCATGTATGCCAGAACAAGCAAAGGTAACAAGTATAAACTGATGCTCTCAGCTCATTCTGCCATGCGACATGTTTCAACGCCGTCTTCCATTTCCTTTCTCGGAACCCAACGTTTCGTCGCCAGTTTGCTACCAAAAGAAGTAATAGGAGATACTGTCACCGACTATTTAAGACTATTTTAATCAGTCAAAAGATGCCGATCTTGTGTTTGGCCTGCATCACAACTTCGAGAACCACGAAATGGAGATCGAGGATAATATCAACAATACTGTAGTAGCCGGAAAGCAACATCGGGATGTAGACAATTGTGGACCCTGCTGTTTTTCAATGACTTGCAAAACAGTAACTATTCAACCGATGTCTTGGCAACCTCCGCTAGTATTCACAAAGATACCAATGCTATTTATCAAAATAAAGATCCTTCGACGAACAACCCGACAAGTAATTGCTCGACAAATATATGAAATTTATTAAACCCTTCTGGGAGGATATGAAATTATCAAAAACTGGGAAAGGATTGATTTAAAACGTTCAACTGATGTGAGTGGTAGACAGGTTAAGGGGACTCTATGTGTCTAAACTGGCTGGTGGTAACTCTCATCAGAACGAAATTGTTAACATTTTGTCCAAATTGGAATAACGAAATATAATTTCTTGACAAACGGTAACCATCCATCGCAACATATTTGTGTTCACATGCTTCACAAACCAACACATCAAAATTTTCCACGTCGATGTCCTTCGGGAGGCATATTTGTTTGAAATGTCAGCATTTTCTCGTCTAAACCAGGGCAACAAGTTTCCACTTATGGTCATCAATACCATGTCAAAGTACGCTTGGGCTGAGCCGATCAAATCAAAGTACAGTACGGATATTATAAATGATTTCAATTTGAGTTTGAGGAACAAACAGCCCCCATGCAGCTAGGGGACGATCAAGGAAAAGAATTTTACAACTGGGTCTTTATCGAACTGATGAAGAAACTTCAAATAAAATTCTATTCAACGTATTGAGGAATGAAAGCGACCATGATTGAATGCTTCAATAAATCGGTGAAGGAGCTGATGTGGACAGAATTTACAACACGAGGGGGCTCACCAGAAAACAGGAATTTTGGAGAAATATTCACGCATTAGAACCGCAGATACCATCGAAGTATTAAAACGAAGCCGGCCGATGTTACGACCGAGGATGAAGTTATATCTTCATCACATAGGGCCCAAGAAACCTTCAAAGCCCCAAACTTTAAAGCTAAGGAGCCTGTCCGCGTGTGACAGATAAAGGGTAAATTCTATAAAGGCTACAAACAGACATGGTGCAACGAACTATTTACGGTTAAAAAAGTACTGAAAACCAATCAGATCACTTACATACTACTAGTACAGGATTGAACCAATATTAAAGGTGCTTTCTACGAATTGCAACTTCAAAAGACGGCGGTCCTGATTTATTTCTAGTTTAAAAAGTCGTAAAGTTGGGTAGTGATGGCAGATATTTGGTAAAATAGAAAGGATGTGATGAAATGTATAATTCTTGTGTTGTTGAGGTAGCACATTAGTAAGCAGATCTTTCTATTTAAGAAAATGTTTTTTAGTGCTATTAGTCAAGTAAGCAGATCTTTCTCTTTAAAAAAATGTTTTTTAGTGCTATTGGTCATGTACCACACAGTTACTGTTCAGTTCAACACTTGTTACGAGTTCATTCTTTATGGACTTCAACATTTTTTGATATCTCATTCCTAATTTTGTCTTGATATATTCATTGCTCTTTTCAGAAGAGCCGCAGTGAGCTTTTCCTTCAAATTGCTTGATGGATTGTCTTGCACACGTTTAGCAGCTTCAGGAAACCCATTGTCTGCCTCGTGTGTCTGTTACAAATTTTCCGTTTTGCTATATGCAATATCGTGTTGCATACAACCTTTGTCAAGAACGTTAATGCCAAGACCGCCACGTGCAAGACATTTTTCTAGTTTAGTTCCATGACCGCAGTACTGATATCATGGCGAATGCATTTTAAAAGGGAAGGCATTGGTGGTATAATAATTTATTTAATAATCCAACCCGTTTCTGTCGTCTTTCATTGAAATAGCATTTTTTCCACCACATTTTTTCACAACTTGTGATTGCTAGCAGTCGCTTGTTTTGTGTTAATTTAATAATCACATTGCGCTCATTGGAAGTGTGTTCCCTACATTTCAGGCAAAATTTAAAACTTTTATGATGACACCTTATTTTTGTTACTTCCTTCAAACCTTGATTAACAATTTCCAACCTTTTATCTTAGTGCTATTGGTCCCATTGGTACTGTTGAATTAAACACATTCTTCAAATTCATTCACTACGATTTTTTTTTATTGTTGAGGCATCTAGTGCCTGTGATATCATTAATCGTTGTAGCTTGCACTCAGGTGCACGAGGATTACGAAATTTTCACTCAATAATTAAGTAGGCATGTGGCTTGATTACGACTTAAAATGAAATTTTGTTTTTGTGCATTCTGTTGCTTGCAACAAGTGCTAGATAAACAAGCTAAGGCTAGATTGCACTAGATGTGTGAGACCGTCATTCTGTACCCTTTTAAACTAGGCGTCTAAATAAGTTCGTTCGTCTTTACTGCTTCAAATCTAAATAAAGAAATAAATCACAAGGTACAGGGTAAATGAAGCAAGCAGTCTGCATTGAAGACTGGCCTTGAGAGGATACACAAGACACTAGTCTGAGAAAGAAAGAAAAGACAACTGCCCCGACTGGGACTCGAACCCAGGACATCCCGTTTACTAGCCTGGTGCTCTAACCACTGCGCTACCGGGGTGGGTACTGGCTACAGGCTCCAGCCGAGCTAAGTAGCTGTTCAATCTTTCTCAGTAGCGACCTAAAGATCACAAACATACATATGAGGAGGGAAAGCAACCTTGCTTCTTGGCCTCCACACTAGAAAGTTCATTCTTTATGGTATGATTTTCAACATTTTTTGATATCCCATTCCTAATTTTGTCTTGATATATTCATTGTGTGGTTGGATTATTAAATAAATTATTATACCACCAATGCCTTCCCTTAAAAAATGTATTTGCCATGATATCAGTACTGCGGTCATGGAACTAAACTAGAAAAATGTCTTGCACGTGGCGGTCTTGGCATTAATGTTCTTGACAAGGGTTGTATGCAACATGATATTGCATACAGCGAAACGAAAAATTTGTAACAGACACACGAGGCCAACAATGGGTTGGCTGAAGCTGCTAAACGTGTGTAAGAAAATCCATCAAGCAATTGGAAGGAAAAGCTCACTGCGGCTCTTCTAAAAAGAGCAATGAATATATCAAGACAAAATTAGGAATGGGATATCAAAAAATGTTGAAAATCATACCATAAAGAATGAACTTTCTAATGTGGAGGCCAGGAAGCAAAAGTTGCTTTCCCTCCTTATATGTATGTTTGTGATCTTTAGGTCACCACTGAGAAATTGAACAGCTACTTAGCTCGGCTGGAGCCTGTATCCAGTACCCGCCCCGGCAGCACAGTGGTTAGAGCGCCCGGCTAGTAAACGGGATGTCCTGGGTTCGAGCCCCAGTCGGGGCAGTTGTCTTTTCTTTCTTTCTCAGACTAGTGTATTGTGTATCCTCACAAGGCCAGTCTTTAATGCAGACTACTTGCTTCATTCAAATCTAATATTACCTTACGTGCCAGCTTAGTGAGAAACTAACATATTGTTTAAATGATCGGTGTAGGATGTAACAGTTTCTTGATAAAACTAGACAAAGACAATTTAATGAGTTTTAATGAAATTGCCATCGTACATAAACATTCGTGCAAAACATGGTGGGCTTAAATTAGGAAAAAACTTTGCACCGTTTACTTGGTTTCTAATAGCGTCTTAAGTTAGAGTGGCTATACATCATTTTTTTCAATATTATTTCAACATTGTCGAAATTTGCTTTTTAAAACTATATGGGGTTTGTATTCTTATTATGACGTAATTTCACCTTTAATTTTTTTTTTAAATATTAATGAAAAAAAACTTGCTGTTGTTAAATTGACACGTGCTACGGGAGAGGTTTTGCATCAATAATGTCAAACCTATCCGTAACACACAAGCAGGAAGCTGATGTAACTGCAGACACCTGATATTAGTTGAACTCAATGCTTATGATAAAACAGGAAAGAAAATGATGTCACTTCTAATCAAATGTCCAGGTCGCTTGCTAAGCTATTTCCTGATCAAATGATGAACCTTGATTAGCTCAACCATTTACAAATATTAATACAAATGGCAAAATGTGAGAAAAAACTGTCCTTACACATTGAATAGTGAGTTTAATGATCTTCAATGTTGACATCATTCGAGATTTCCATACAGACTTTATGAAATTGTGTGTGTATTATGGAATTGTGTTTTTTTTTGGGGGGGGAGGGACCTTTCCCTCAGCCAGATTGTTAAAATGCACTCTCCCACCCTTGTCCTGGTCAACGATGTTCAAAGTTTCGAATCCCGTAAGGTAAGGCTCGTGGGGAAGGGTGGGGTAGCCCGTGGGGTGTGGTGCCGATAAAACCCCAAACCCGTTCCTCCTGAACGATACCCGTGGGTTGAGGTCCCACGAGGTAAGGTCTTTGGGGAGAGGCATGGGGTGGGATCACGTGACTTTCATTTCTGTCCATACCTCTAAATTATTTTTCCCTACTACTAGTGATGTTCCATCAATTTTTACTTATAGTGACGTCATCAATATCTTGACCACTCCACTGTCAGTGACAAGTGTACAAAGGGCATATGTTTACTTTATCAGGTTTTCTTGAAGCCAAATACACTGTGAATGTAATAAAAATAACGATCACGCCCCAATCTAGGGAACAAAACAATGATCCTAAGTTTTACTTATGAATTTACATTAATTAAGAAGGCAGCCACTGTGGCCAATCCATTCTACGTGTTACATTAAAATGGAAATTATCTAAATGCATACAGCTTACGTCATTTTATATTCTAGCTAATGATATATGCTGAAGACGAGTCACTTCTTTACAAATTCCTCATATTACATACTGGCATGCAGATTAGCTATGGTTTTCCGTTTGGTACATATCACTACATTGTTCGTCCTACAAAGGTGAGTTCTGTTAAAACTTTGTCTTTTACTTCGTCAAATTCTCAACACATCTCCTTTCTCTCACTGCAGCTGATGATACGCAATACCATCAGCCATCCATGTGATGATGATGTGTCCTTTTCAAAATGTTTAACTGCTTGCTTAAATCGAAGCATTTTTTCTGACCAATCGTCTGCACAATGCAGGTAAATTAAATATATGGATAATTTATTTCTTTTTAAGTATGAAATTGATTGATTTACTGAATCTTTCCAGGTTACCATTCATGCAGGAATTTAGAGAATACCGATATTGCAATAAAATTGATGAAGTAAACTCCATGATGTCAGTTATATTCAAGGCTACTTCTAGATTCGACTTGAACAGCTGCAAATGTCCAAAAATATGTCACCGTGTTATGTACAACGTGAATGAAAATTATATTGATGTTGATCATTTATATTCTAGAAGGAATTCTTCAATTGTAGTATCAATAAAGGACAATCGCATTTATGTCATTGAGGAAGAAGTGGGGTACAACTGGCTATCTCTCTGTAGTGATCTTGGAGGCTCCCTAGGTTTATGGTTAGGGATTTGCCTTTTAGAACTACTTGATATTGTCTTGGTCAAACTCTCCAGGTTGAATCCAGTTCTTAGATTGTCTAAGAAACAAAATATTCAACCTGCAAAAAATGATATTTCAAAATCGCATACTAAGTTAAATAAACCCGAAGATGATCATTTTACTGTACGTGTTGCTGGATTTCACAATGTCTCAAATTGGAATCTATCTTTTAAAATCAGAATTCTTTGGTGTCTTATTTCTTTCTTGGCTTTATTTCTTGGTTTGTATCAGTGCAAAATCAGAGTCGCCCGTTATGTTTCACACCCGACTAAGACCAAAACGCATTTCTCTTATCGCAGGGAAGTGCCTTTTCCTGCTGTCTCTATATGCCCTGAACCAAACATCAACACGCTGCCTCCTATAAATCCTCATGTGCTACCGCATTACTCTAATGCGACTTCTTCAGCTGACACTATACAACCACAGCCGAATGGTGAAATTAATATTGAGGAAATATGGACGTCTATATTTAATGATGCAACACCTTCACTCTACTCGGTAAGCCAAATATTCTTATCGTAAAGTTAGCACATTCTAACCAACAACTGAGCGTAACTGCCTCATTTTTTAAAAATCTGTCCCTATTACAAAATTATTTTTTCCTTTTATTAAAAGCATCAAAACTAAACACAATTTTAACACTTTTAAATAGCAGCCATGTTGCATGTGTTGTTTTAGTGATAAACCTTTGACCAAATACAACGGAATGCCATGCCTATGTATGCATTAAATAAATTGTCACAAATAGCTATAATAACTGCTATAAAGGTCATACGGAAATAACAACGTGGCAATTCTGAGGCATTATTGTCTGCTTTTCTCTAGGTAGTAGTTTAATTTTGGTTTGGTAGTATGATGGAAATGTAACAACTGAGATCACTGCTGGTTTCCATCAATTTCCATAATCCAAAAAAACAAAATTAGGATTGTAACAAAGAATGCAATAACCTTACAATATTTGATCATATTTTCTACAAAATAATAAAATAAAACTGTTTTAAACAAAAAATTATAAAACCGCAGCAGTAAAATGTTAAACGTCATGGAAGATTGAAATGAAAAAAGCCGAGTAGTGTGCAAGAATCCAAGCTTTCAGGAATCACGACGTTTTGGGGATTAATGTACCCCGTTACCGTGTACATATAAAAAAAAAGTCATGAAAGATGTCATGGTAAAGAGTTTTCGGATACCTGGAAACCTGTACAAACCATATGTTCACATGTTCCATCCAATTAACATTAGTGAACATATGTTATTAATTCTTAACTAGAATTTCTCTGTCCCTGCTTACCATTGGGTAGTCAAGTGCTAATCCATTCAAGCTTTATATTTAAAAAAATTGATGCCTAGAGACACTTACTTTCAAAACTTGTCCATGTTCCTTCAAAGGATTGACTTTTGTAGCCATACTCTACCTTGCCCTAACACTTACATTTTGTTCTTGTGAAGTATTATCTCACCTAGTTGAGGATCCAAAGTCTAAAACAGTTTTCTTAACTAAGCCAAGAATTAACAGTGTAGCAGGTGTTTTCACATCAAACTTTCTCTAGGGTAAGGCACAGAAAGAAACTCCAGAACAATATGTATAGATTTTTTGAGGGGCTGGGATGATTGTACTAGGAAGCCTCTGCTTTACCTTGCCATGCACGGTGTGAAATAATAGTTATGGGATGCGTCTAAGTATTTTTGGTGATTTGTCGCACTCTCAGCTAAAGCATTGTGCCAGACGGCAAGAGGCCCAATTTTGAAGTAATTCTAATTGAAAGCTCCTTGGTTCTTTTACAATTCTCAATCCACATCAGCACAAGGCGTGACACGGCCATTACCTTCCCGAAAAGGCTATGAGTGACTGAGGTTGTGCTAGAACCAGGTACATGAAACAGTCGAACTAACGAATAGGGTACCATGGACATCATGCAAATTTTACCATAGTTACGTATGACATTGCATTTCAGTATAACTGGGGCTGATGGCCAGGGTAGGATTACAAGGCCAAAGGGCCCCTTTATAAGAAAATATAATAATCAAATTATAAGATAATCATGTGTGTTGACAAACGTGTCATAATGCTAATAAAGTTCTTGTCCTGAAGTTATGAAAAATGTACCATTTGAAGGGGAGATACCACAGCGATACAGCAGAGATACAACTAACACTGTTCCCCAGACCCTCAAGATGGGTTTGTTTAGCTTCCTCCAAATATGTTTTACACTGGCGTGATCTACCAAGCCTGGAGTGCCACAAACCCTCCCATGTTCTGTGGCTACCAATATAGATAGCAGGTTGCACAAAATGCGATTTGCTTCAACCTTGAGAATTAGCTCATCCTACAGAAATAAAACATTTCTGAATCTTAGGAAGGGTCTTTTGTGCACCCAAAAAAATTGCCACCTCAACAGGGTACTACGATGCTCCTTCAACACCTTCGCCTTCAGTGACAGGGACGAACAAATTTTCACGTTTGAAAAGTCCTTGAGCTAGACCAAAAAGTGTCATGCTTGAATGGTCGACGGGGGAGAGGATAGGGGAGGATTGAGGCTTAATGGCGCATCGCCATTCTCAGTCACATGCAGTGACCTGGGCTGCCATTGCGGCACACATTACAGAAATGGTAAACAAGTCACAATTCACAAATGTAACTCTTATCAAACATCTGTACCCCCTGCAAAAATAAAAAAAAATTCCGGACAGGAAGATAGACTTGTCTCCCAGTTTACGCGCTATGTCTTGCGGAAGGCAGAAACGGTGATGATCACCATCAAGATGGTCACAATCAACATGCAAGTGACGTACCATAAGTGGCCGTCGACACAAATTATATTCAGGCAGGATAACCCCCTCAAAAGGAAACAATGAGTAAGGTTGGTGTGACCAACACGTAAACGGGCTAACACACCTTTTCCTGGCGACAGTGGCAGCAAACCGAGTGTCAATCATGCAAAGTACCTTTAATAGCCTCAATTTAAAAGCCCGCCACAGGATCATGGGCCAGCTCAAAGTAAAAATTATTGAAAAATCTTTCCTGAATTTTTTAATAGCTGGGGGGGGGGAATTGAGGCTTAATGGCGCGTCGACAACTTGGTCATTAGCGCCAACCTCAGTCACAGTGCAGTGGTCCGGGTTGCCACTGCACCACACATTACAGAGATGTTATTCAAACCCCTAATCTAAATCTTGTCATACATCTGTACCTCCTGCAAAAATTGAAAAACACCGGACAGGAGGACAGACTTATCGCCCAACTGACACGCAATGTCATGCGGAAGATGGAACCGACGACGAACACCATCAAGATGGCGACAATCAACAAGTAAGTGCCGGACCGTAAGTGGCCGTCGACACCAAGAGCATTCAGGAGGGTCAACCCCCCGCAAAAGGAAACAGTGAGTAAGTCGGGTGTGACCAATTCGCAAACGGGCCAACACAACCTCCTCACGGCGACTGCGGCGACACGCCGAGTGCCACTCCTCGACAGTGCCTTTAATGGCCCGTAACTTATTACCGTCCTGTCTGTCCCACAAGGTTTGCCAAAAAGCGTGTAACCTCAGACGCAGAGTTGGAAAGGCATCTGAGGGAACAAGGCTGAGATCCCTACCGAGAGGGCCAGAAAGGGCCCCTTTCGCAGCAGAATCAGCTTGTTCATTCCCTGCTATCCCAACATGGCCCGGGATCCAGCAGAAAAGCACGGTTTTCCGCTGGCCAGGCAAGCGGGAAAGCAAAGCTTGGACACGTTGTGTCAAGGGGTTCCGAGGATTGTAATTCGCCAAGGACTCCAGGGCACTCATGGAATCACTAAAGACAATGAAATGCGTGCCCTGAAGGTCAAGGATCCATTCCACCGCCAAACCAAGAGCCAAAAGCTCTGCAGAGAACACAGAATAGCCTGATGGAAGGCGATGGGCAACCGTTACACCCTTACACACACAAGCACACGCCACGCCAACGTCGGACTTCGACCCATCAGTAAACAGGCGCTGATAACCGGCGTACTGAGAACTCAGCCGCCGGAACTCCTGTAAGTACCTTGCTGGTAGAGTGGAACCCTTCGGGAGGGACGCCATAGCAAAAATGAAATTGCCACCTGGGACAAGCCAAGGGGCAACTGGCATTCTCCCAAGCCTCAAGACACAGGGCATTTCAAAGGCTATCTCCTGACAGGACTGCTGGAGCCTATCGTGGAAATCACCCTTACCCACCCTGCGTCTACCGACTCGCAAGTCTGGCCCAAAAACCATGGACCAAGCAGGACTGGATTGCACAGCACGCAAACGCACAGCATACTGAATGGCAAGCTGTCGCCGACGAATGGCCAAAGGTGGCTCCGAGGCCTCAGCATAGAGGCTGACCACTGGAGAAGTTCGAAAAGCCCCTGTCGCCACACGCAGGCCACTGTGATGCACAGTGTCCAACATCCGGAGAGTGGAGTCACTAGCCGAATCATAGACCATACACGCATAATCAAGTTTGCTGCGGACAAGGGCTCGGTAGAGGCGCAACATGGCAGCGCGATCGGCACCCCATGAAGTGCCCGACAGGACCCGCAAGATGTTAAGCGCCCGCAATGCCTTGTCTTTAAGCTGACGTAAGTGTGGAAGCCAAGACAACCTGGAATCGAACACCAGACCCAGGAAACGTGCCCGTGGGACAATAGGAATTTGTGCCTGTCCCAAGTACAGGCAAGGATCCGGGTGCAGTGTTCGTTGGCGGCAAAAGTGGATGCACACAGTCTTGTCCGGAGAAAACCGGAAACCATTACTTACCGCCCAGGTCTGGACTTTGTTAATTGCCAGCTGTAGCTGCCGCTCGCAGGTCTGCATGCGAGCTGCCCGAAAGCGCAGGCCGAAGTCATCGACAAACAATGACTGGGGAACAGCAGCTTGCTGAGCAATGGGGTTGATCCCTATAGCAAACAAGACGACACTAAGAACACCTCCTTGAGGCACACCATTCTCCAAGACAAACGGGCGGGAAAGAGTCGCCCCGACACGAACGCGAAAAGAACGGCCTGAGAGGTAAGCAGAAAGCAACAGTAGCATCTGTCCCCTCAAGCCATAGTTATAGAGATTACGGAGAATCCCATAACGCCACGTCGTATCATACGCCTTCTCCAAGTCAAAGAAAACCTGAACCAGATGATGACGCAGGCGAAAAGCCTCCCTCACATCTGATTCAAGGGCAACTAGATGATCGATAGTTGACCGAAACCGTCGAAAGCCACACTGGGACACAGATAAGAATCCCCGTGATTCCATCACCCACACCAACCGCTCACTGACCATCCGTTCCATAAGTTTACAGACACAGCTAGTCAGAGCGATTGGGCGATAACTGGAAGGAGAAGTAGGGTCTTTGCCCGGTTTTACAATCGGGATGACCACTGCTGTCTTCCACGCTGCTGGAATAGAGCCCTCTGCCCTCTGCCCTCTGCCTAATAGCTGGGGAATCAGCTACTTTAGTATTTGGTTAAACCTGTTCTTTCTGGTCGCCTCCATGATTCTAGGAATAACATACTGCTAAATTTCAACATTACTACTAAATGCATTCATGGTTGAAAAATTCTTTAGGGGGGGGGGGGATTGAGGCTTAATGGCGCGTCGACAGCTTGGTCATTAGCGCCAACCTTAGTCACAGTGCAGTGTTCCGGGTTGCCACTGCACCACACATTACAGAGATATTATTCAAACCCCTAATCTAAATCTTGTCATACATCTGTAGGATTCTTTAGGATTCGGAACTTTAAGCAAATATGTGAATTCAGGAAAATTGAACCCTAAGCAGGAGACAATTTACGATGTACCCTGTCACACAGATAACAGTTCATATTTCCTTGAGACAGCACTAGTTTAACCTACAAATCGTGCTCAACATATGTTTGTTCAAAAAATTTTGTTTTGTGTGATTTCTGAGAGTGAATTTGTGTTTGAACCTTTGTATATTTTACGATTATCTTTATTATTCTGATCAAGAAACGTGGAAGTTCCCTTTTGGAAGCAGTGCTCACGTGCAACCATGATTTAATCTGCTTCCATGTTAGTGTCAATAGGGTATGTAACCGAACCTCGAACTTAAGGTTATTGTATATATGCTATGGCCTGTATATTATATATTAATGTTGTGGAGCCAAAATTGCGTAGCTTACCCGGGCTACTCTGCACTTCTTGGGGGCAATGACAGTGATAACGGTACCATTACATGTATGCTGCCACCAGTCGACTACCCTGATCACTACTCTCTTTTAACTAGTGTGGCTTGAAGAAGATTCAACTAATTAAAAAATAATCTTACATTTATTTTAGACGAAGCAAGAATTGTACTTGCAACGAATATGAATAATTAAAGTAGAAAAGCAGTAGGTCAAACATCGAACATGAAAAATGACATACAGTTTAAAGTATTTTAGAAAACATGATGGCGACGTATGTGACGTTTTGCTAATTAGTAGAAGCATGATTTTTGAGTTTCTAACTAAATGAGTAACTCCAATCCAGATTAACAGCAATTTAAAGTAACCTGAATTATTACACATATTTCAAATCGTAAGACGACTTTGGGTCTCACTGGAATTTTAAAGATGATTTCCAACCTAGAATCAATAAATGATTAAATTGACCTTCTTACCGCCTACGGCCTATGCATTCAGAGAGCCATCCATGCGGAGCCACCCATGCTTCGTTCATTCCCGAACAATCGCTCACTAGATGCACGAAACGCACACGAAGACAGTGACACGCTGCAATTGCAATGGAAAAATTACAACAATACTTGGCTTCTCATCTTTTATCCTGGTGAGGTGGGTCCACGGGCTGCCGCGCTTTTATCTACGGACCGTTTAGTAGACTGCAAAACACTACTGTGCATGTGCGACTCCTAGGCCGCCCAAAATCTGCTTATTATGCTCCTTACGTCACAAGTAGTATTCCACTCCATCCGTACTCTCTCATGTGCATTGCCCATCCTAAATCTTCCTTAACAACATGTGAACGTGACCTCACAGCTGAGAGATTAACAATGCTAAAGAGGACTGTTATTTTAATAAAATTACTTGTGATTGGCAAAATGACACATCAGTGCTTCCCACTTGTTCTACGTTTACATGAGACGTAAAAAAATACTAGGGCAGCCTCACTTATATGGCTAGTTTTATTTTATTTGAATGCACGCCCTACCAGTCTTACGTATTCCAATTGTTGCAAGTCCCTCAAAATGTCCAAGAATAACAGAGCATTCTTATATGTTCCCATTGTTGCCAGTCCCTCGAAATTTGCAAGAATAGCAGAGCATTCTTATATATTCCTATTGTTGAAAGTGCCCCGATGTTTCTAAGAATAGCGGAGCATTGTTATGATTTTCCATTTACATGAAAATACGGTGATTTCCCATTATGTTAGCAGTCGCCCAAGCTTGCAGGAAAAACATTTGACGTCATCAGTACTTTGTCTCTGTGAAAACACAGTTTAAATCATTACTTATACAGACTATTCCGTTTGACAGACATACAAACAAACGACTCCAATTGATTAGCAGTGGGAATCTCGGTAATCCGGCGACACACACACACACACACACACACCCACACTTACACACATAAACAAACAAACAAACAAACAAATATTATGATCTTAGTTCTATAGATTGCAACAATTTTTACACAATATAATAGGACTAATTGAACCCCCAAACCGCTACAATACTATGAGACATTTACACCAACAAACCTAATGACAGAGCTTCAAGTGAGATACCTGTCTTAACATTAAGGCTATATTAACACTATTATTTAATACAATCCTCCCCGAGACCACGAAGGATAACCCCGCTTTAAAATGTTAATACCCAATAAGCACACCAGCCTGTTAACCTAATATTAACGATATAGGCCGCAGGACTGGAAACAAATTCACTGGTAGAAATGAGGTTTGTTTCTCACAAAAGGGAAGAAACGTGCTTTCATTGCGTAAAACTAGGAAATAATCCCCTGTTAGCAAAAATGTCATATACGATTTTTTTCATATACGATAAGGCAGTGTTGCCAGACGGGTAGAAAAATACCTGTCAAATTTTTGCCAAAATATCTGCACATATATCTATCTCACTTTCACCCAAGCGTTCCTGAAGCTGGCAATTGTGTTGCTTTTCATTATCGTTGAAAAGAGTTCTTTGAATACATGTAGAGTTATTTTTGCGGCCACTCGACTAGCTTCTTTTTTGACTTGAAAGACCATACTTGTGGAGTTGACTGTCGACAATTTTCGGTCCTCTTTTCTATTTGCTTTTTTCCCCGCTTGATAGGAGGATCATCAGCTAGCTTATGGTAACGGCCATATGACAGATGAATGTGAGTCCCGGACTCAACTTCCACGATGATCAATAACAGTACTTTTAACTACGACATTAAAGGTGTTTCTTCAAGGAGTGAGACATCGAATCTCACTGTTAGGCACCTGCTGTTGCCAAGCCCACCTTAAGAAGCTTATCATGGCTAATCTGCAATTGTTGGGGCGATGACGGTATCCTTCATGGTATGCTGATACCAAGCAACTAACACAACCGCTACTGCCTCTTCACTACTGTAGCATGAAGAAAATTCGACGAATTGAAGAATAATTCAATAACAATTAATTTGTGATTGCAAGGACGTCAAAATGGGTATGCTCCTGGTTGGCATTGAAGAAACCACAAGATTTTACAACATGTATTTTAATTTTCGGCAGACCTGTTGCTGTCTTGGTCACAACAAAAATGATGGAACACACAGTTTAAAATGCCACTAATTGCAAACAAATGGCTGTACGACCCGCCATCATGAAAAACGTCAACATTAATCTTGCATTTATCGTAGATGAAGCAAGAATTGTAGTTCAAATGAATATACACATTTGTACGAGAAAAGTAGTCGCTCAAAGATTAGCCATGAAGAATCACAAACAGTTCAAGGTGTTGCAGTGAACAGGTTGCAGACGTACTCGATATTTTGTCAACTTGGTATCAGCACGATTTTGAGTTTCTAACTAAATAAGTAAATCAAACCAGATTAACACCTATTTAATATAAACCGAATTATAAAACAGATTTCAAACTGTAGCGAACCGACTTTAGGTTTAACAAGAAACTCAAACAGGATTTCCAGTCTACAATCAATAAATAACTATGCTGATATTCTTACTGCCAGCAGCCTCTGCGTTCAGAGAGCCATCAATGTGAGTTTGCTTTAGTCGTCGCAAAACAGAAGCCCGATAGACCCACGACATGAGCAGGAGCGCAGCGACACGCCACAATTGCTCCCAGAAGACTGACTGCAATACTTGCCTCATCCACCCTTTTATCCAAGAGATGGGGGTCCATGGGCCTCTGTACTTTTATCCGTGGATCATTAACAAGACTGTAAAATACAACTGTGCGTGTGCGACCAAGTTAGCATAGACCACTCAAAATTCGCCCATGATGCAAAAAATAATGCAAAAAATCATGTTTAGACTACACTAATGTTGTTGTCAGTTTGCTGAATTTGGGAAAAAGCTATCACGAACACACTGAAACAGTGCAAAAGTTTTAATTTGAAATTGTGTGTTCAAAATTTACAGTTACTCTATTCATTGACATCAGATACGTATTTTTTTGTTGTGCTTTCTAAACATTGCTGTATATAAAAGATATCTTCACTACTTGAAAACATTATTTGTATATTCTATTTACAGGAATCCACTGATATCAAGCTTAATTTCAGCATTTATAAAGTCGTTACCATGTCTGGAATTTGCGTTACTTATTCACCAAGTGGGTAACAATTTATAGCCAAATACACCATTTACAATAGGAAACAGTGTATTAAGTTTGTAAAAGAGCAACTCCTCTTAAAATTCGTAACTTAAAAAAGACAAGCCTACACATTGCATGTGTGACGACCATTAGCTGAGTTAAATTATTACATAAATGTATAAATAGTCGAGTAAACCAGATTACTTCAGCCGTGGTTTTTCGGTCAGCGTCCTCTGGGTAAAGGTTGGGAAACTTTCATGCTACGCGCGTCAAAAAAAATCACTTACACCAAGATAGTTTTTCGATGGCGCTCGCAATCGAAGCCGGAGGTCGGATCTGATACGATAACATTGTTTTGAGTTTTACAGGACGGAAAATCCAATGGCTCAAGATGAGTCAAATAAATACGGATGCAAACCTATTTACGTTGCCTTTTGGACTTATATGTCAGACTACCTGAGTGGGGAATCCAACCCACGACCTTTGATTTCAAAGGTCGTGGGTTCGATTCACCGCTCAGGCAGTCTAACATATAAGTCCAAAATGCAACTTAAATAGGTTTCTGTCCGAATTTATTGTTTTGAGTGATGAGGACTGCTGCCGATGCTACGTGTTTTGTCCAAAAAATACCGAATAAATGTGTATTCCTGCCGGCTAACATTGATATGACTCCTAGAACATGTAACAAAATAATGATGTTAAAACAAATATAGTAGATATAGTTTACCTTTAGGCCTAAATATTAAAATATCTTTTTTAATTATTTTTAATCTGGCTTAAAAAATTGATTGGATAATTCTGTTTATGAAGTAAGTTAAACAAAACAAAACCTGTACGTCGTACATGTCGTCAAACTGACACGGAGGAGGTGGGTACGGAGTGCACGTCATAAAGTAACTTGCTTGATTCTTAGCAGACGATAATATGTTTATATTTATTAATGTTTTATTACATGTATCAAGTTTAAGGCACGAAGACCTATGTGTTCTTGCATATGCTAGCACCAGAAATCATAATTGAAAATTGTAAATCGAATACATTTTGAATACGTTTGAATTAAAAATGTGATAGCGTAAAAATATAAATAGTCCTACAAGTATAGCGTAATATAATGAGTAAAATTACAAAACAGAAATAAATAATGGTCAAGATAATATTTATAATTACAGTATACAGTTATATGGAGCTTATACATATATTCTTAGTTCTTTAAAAGAAAAACGTAATAGTCCAAAATCCAATCCCAGGAGTTCAACAAAATGGTCCTACTTTCAATTAAAAACTCTTAACTTTCCATTGGTGTAGTATTGATGGTCATCCAACTCAAATTTTGTGAGTTTTTCTTTTTTTTTGTAGAACAAAATACACATGTATAAACTCCAATTCTATACTTTAATTCTAAATATCATTTTGACCATTATTCATTTAAGTTTTGTAATTGTAATCATTTCATTATGCTATACTTGTATGCCTTTTTATTGGAGCAGGGAGATCGACGCGAGCATGGCTCCCCATGCAGTGAACAATAGTTTCTCTTTAATAACATTACGCAAAAACTACTGAACCGCACTTGGTGAAGTTTTGTATGATAACTCAGTACAACGTTTATTTTGGGCCGGAAATTCAGGAAAATCTATCACAAATTGGTAGAAACCAATTGTCAGAAACCAATTGTTAAAAAATAATTATTTTTAGCGTGCATTAATTGTGATAACGTGGTTTTGTTTTGATTTTACATTTGGGGTGCACGAACCGAAACTGAGTTATATGCCCCACAACGATACTTTCACGTGGATAACATGGATTTCACATTGAGTTGCGTAAACAAACAAACGATCCGGGAAAAAAATTGTCGATGATTCAGTAAAAAAATTAAAAAAAGGGATGAAGGGAGGGAACAAATGAGTAAGGAAGAACGTAGTGGGGGAGGGGAGAGAGGGAGGATCAACAGTGTAGGAGCACTTCTCCTCCCCATACTCGGGTAAACGCCCTCCCCAGATATAATCATATGTGGAGTGTTCCAGGTTAGGTTGGCTGCTGCCATTATTAGGGCATTCACTTACTGCAGTTAATGGCCGCTAGAGCCTCTTCTGTTAATGGCCGCTAGATCTTGACACTTCCGTTTTCTATAAAGAGACATGTTGCCGGATGCAACATGCCTATTAACCTTGTTACACTACCCTATGTTGACTCACGTTCCTTGGGGATGGGGAGCACATCCCCGATACGAAGCAGCCTATGTGTTTAGGTTAGGAGTAGTAGTTCCCCCAAACCTAGCAATATGCTCCACTTCTGTATGTTAGCAGCCCTAGCATTTTTTAGCTATGACTTTTTTAAGTGAAATATATTCGACGTATATAATAACTTTCAGTTATGAATCCTGGCGCTAGTATATGCAAGAACACATCAGACTTCGTGCCTCATACTTGGTACATGTAATCAAACATTAATAAATTTATTAATTATTAATAAGTAAGTAGGTGTATGACACGTACTCCAGAATCCCCCCCCCCGTAATTATTATAAAGACATACACAACATACGGGTTTGTTTTGTTTCAACTCACTTCAGACACAGACTTATCCAATTAATTTTTTTTAATCCTGATTTTAATTATTTTTAAAATTTAAACTTTACCTATTATATTTGTATTGTCGTCGTTATTTTGTTCATATATGTTCCAGGAGTCATATAAAATTTCGCTGGCAGGAACAACTTTTTGTTGGTATTTTTTGGAAAAAACACGTAGCATCGGCAGCAATCCGTAGCTACCGCCGGCTTTGACCGCCGGCTTTGGCTGCGAGTGCCATCTAAAAACTATCTTGGCACAAATGGAACTAAAAAGGGGAGTTTCCCAGTCTTTACCCAAAGGATGCTGATCGAAAAACCATGGTTCAACTAATGAACAATTAATTAGCCTACCTTTCTCTTTACTAATTAGTGGTCTAATTTTTGGTCTACCTTTGAAAATATTCAACATAGAGGAAATAAATTATACCAAAAATCTCCTATAATTCTGAAGGAAAGAATTTAATGGTTTTTAACCGCATATATTGGTGGAGAATTACCATTTTTATGAAAATATTACAGCATCCCCCCCCCAACCCCCTGTTTCCTTTTTCCAGTACCCTGTGGTAGCTATTTTCCCCAGGGTAAATTTTGTCCCAATCGTTTGGCCTTATTTTAATTTTATTTTTACAGAATGGTGTAAAAGTCTGGAGAAGCCCTCTGCTATTCCAAATCTACTAAGAGGAGAACCACGAAAATGTACATACCATACATATCCAATGGGTCGGGGACATGTAATGATTCTACTTTAAATTAGCTTGGAATGGACGTTCAAGGTCATCACGGTGCTAAATTTTGAGCTACACGTTGAAGAATAGTCGTTTAAATTGGAAAGTTGTAGAGAACTGTAAGCCAATGCTAAAGCAAAAAAAAAAACAGAATAAAAATCGGGCCATTAGGGTAGGAGTCATCGTTCGGACATGTTAGCCGTAATAGCTTCACTGCATGTCTACATGATGTCCGGCAGAGAAGGTGCCGTACCAAACGAAATTATTGCAGCAGTACGGGATACAGATACAGGTTTTTTCCCTTACCTATCCAGAAACGAGTGGTGCGTTTTCCACAAAATTGGAAAGTGGTTTCCTAGAGCATACGTAGTTACGCATGGGGGGGAGGGGTTGGAAAGGTTTACTGCATGTCCGGAAGGAAGTGAACATGCAACACTCATTTGGACAAATACTCTTCCTCCTCTAATACATGCTTGACATGACTGATAATAAAACAAATTATCATAGGAGGTTCTTATGAAACCATAGATGTGTTTATGCTATGCTTTAGTAAACACTTATGACCAATGGTAAGGCCCAAAACAATCTAGGTTTTGAAATCTTTAGTGTCCCTACTGAGTCCATTTGTTAGAAGAGTTTGGACTAATTGTCAGAAGATTTGGACAAAAACCAAAGGTTTGTCTGAAAATGAAGGATCTAAGCCAATTAACGAACTGTTTACCAGAAACTGTTGGGTTTTCTCAACTTGCTTTCCAACAAGTTACGAATTGACATTCATTTTCAATGCAACTTTTTGTTGCATTTCATTAAGACACCAACAAATGAATATCTGGCTGCGATGAAGCTTGTGTTTGGATATTTAAAGGGGACTTTTGGCACCTGTAAGCACAATAAATTCTGCAGGTTACTCTACCATTTGTAGTAACTCCGTTAGCGGGTTTATCATTCGTATACGTATAGTGCACATAATGTGGAAATGTAAAAAGCAAGCAAATGTGGCAACGTTATCATGCGAAAGTGAAGTCAATGCACTTGCTGGCGTCAGCTTATTTCCATAAGGGAGATTATTTTGTCCCCAAGTACTAGTTTATCCAGTTTTCATTACCACAGATTTAGTTCGGCTAAAGACTTTATCATTAGTGGGGGAATTGTTAATTCGACACGAGTTTAAGGCGTGTAAATCTTGTCAAAGACGAAGTTGTAAAGAGTATGTTTTTACTGAGTAAACAATTGTCATCTGACATTTACTGCAAAACGAAAAGTCTTAGTGAAAACCATACTACGCTATTAGCTGCAAAAGAATTCTTTCTATACTGATTGTGACTACTATTTAACTATTATTCCCTTCGGATATTATTTCAAATTTAGGGTTATAACCAGACAGTGAATAGTAAGTGAAGGGCTAGGCCTGTTGTGGGTAAAGGTGACGACAGTATTTGTTTTGGTTAGAATCGATTTCATTTCGGTTATAATTTATTATAATTTAGGTAGTAGTTCCGTGCTACTTAACAAGTTGTTGTAGAGTAGCACCAGTAACTTTAAACTACTTTTGTGTCTAGCTTTGCAAACGTTGCAATTAGATATAATCTACCCCAAAACAAAACTTGTTAAGGATTCCCACCAAGCTCTTTCGCTAAGCTAATCCCACATAGTAATAGTTCGAAGGTTAAATGAAATATGTGAAAATTGCTTACGACGCAATTTTCATTTATTTCATTTAACGTTTGAAGTATTCGTCGGTGGGATTAGCTTGGCGAAAGAGCTTGGCGTTTGATATCACGACTTAACACGGCCGAAAAGCTTGGCGAGAATCCTTACCAAGTTTTGTTTTGGGGTAGATATCAGAGCTTTTTGGTCCAAATTAACGAAATCCATTTGTTTTTCTTGGCGATTATGAGATGGAAACACCAAGTTTTCTAGTCCATATTTTTATGCTGACTTTCACTTTCATTTTTAAGACAGCAGTATTTCCTTACAAAGGCAGATTTTCTATTTCTTATTAAGCACGGATTTTATTTAATGTTCAGTTTGGCATTGTTGCATAACAACAATGTTTAGAACAATGTAAAACAATCAATTTAGTCGTTTGAAGCCCCCTAACCCCTGAACCTCTTGACCAATTAGAAAGGTTCATATGAAAAGGGCACATCTACTGAGCAATACCTGTGAAATGAGCTAAGAACCAGCTTTATCCACCGCATGGAAGAATTCATTTTCGTGATACAGAAACAAGCGTTAGTAAGTAGTAAGTAATTAGGCAAATATTAACGTTATTCACGTCGTTTTTTCAACAAGAAAACGATAAGCTGTGTCCTTAATAGTGACTTTTATGTTGTCAGGCGACCAAAATCTCCCGATTAAACAAGTTTCAGCCGTTTCTATCGCATAGTTATTTATCCTCAGATGGCTGAAAACAACCAAACTAACTTTGCTGTAAAGACACAACGTGTCTAATGGTCGCCATGCTCATATATACATATTATCTGGATGTTATCGCTTTATCTTGGCGGCGACACACTAGCGTGTGTCTTGATTACAGTTATTTATTTCTGAGGACGGTAGCCATTACAGTTTAACCCAATATTATAATCCTTGTGTTGTTGGGCCTGACAAAGACATGACATAGTCAGCATAACTACTGCATCAATCAATCGTGATAATACTGTAGGCTAACAAGAAATTGTATAATCGATTGTTGTAGATAATTCATATTGTTGGCAAAACAGGCCTGTATTATTACCACCCGTCATCGGTGTCTGCTTCTAGCCCAGGCTAAGCACGGTCAGTTCCAATATTAAATCCTACCTAACTCCTTTCTGCATTATGGTCTCCATGAACTCTTCCTGATAAAGTAAAAAAATATTATTATTATTATAAACCAACAAGTGCTGACCAATCAGGAATTCTGAGATTCCTTTTTGGGTTAGGATCTTTATACCAATCAGAGTGAAAAGGTCAATGTAATTAACTACAACAGAACAGAGGTCAATGTTGTACTGAGATACAGTTCTCCAAAGCAAATTGTAATACACGAATCGGAATTGGAAAGAGATGTGACTGTTTTCGTATTTAGTATTAAGAATGTCGGAAATGTAAATACCCTAATGGATTACTATTTATTTGCATACAGAAGTAGGCAAGGACCGCTTTTATACTAGACCACAAAACTCGTTGAATTTTGTACTGGACGAAATTCAGTATGAAAGACCATACCTTACAGTAAGTATAAATATACAATAATTATGCTTAAAGAGAGTAATTATGCTTAAAAAGCGTCATTATACATTAAAATATATTCTATTTTTAAGGTGATTTTACATGACGGTGAAGACATTGAATTGTTGCGGTATTTACCGCAATTGAGTGGGTACCGAATATCTACCAAAAAAAATCAAATTGCTACGACTCATTTGACTGAAGTAAGTAAATGACTCCAATCAAATTTATTTAAGCATATATTTCAGTATATTTATTTATATAATTGCCGTCTTGC
>JAHWFP010014921.1:0-10783 GCA_023313725.1 Lithobius niger | reverse complement strand
TGTAAACGCGGTCTCGTATCAGACGCTCGTGGTGAGGACACCTCAACACCATCGAAGAAAAAACCTGAGGGCAGTACTCTTACCTACCAGAAGAGCATCGTCTGTATGGCGATTACAATTTAAAAATGTAAATAATGTATATTTCTGTAGGCATAAAGCCGAAACACTTTCAGCTTAGTTGTGTTTTAGATGTTGTCAACACACGATATTTTTTATTTCTAACAGGTGACGACTTTGCTTATTTATGAAAAATGTCCGATGTTCAAACCAGTTTAAAAATCTAACCTAAACTGCAATTAGCCCTTTAAAAACTAGCTGGAACATTTAATCTTTTGATTTGTGCACTTAATGCATTTTGGTAAACTTAACTTCTTGCCATGAACCCTACCGGAGCTCCAATGTTTATGTTTGTATATTTTTCGTGGACCCAGTGTATGATTTTATGTTTATTTTTTATAGCATCTCCATCCAAACTCCGACCGTAGCGAACCTCTAAAAACGTAAACAAACTAGCTTTCCTTCGTTAAAAACATGCCTTGTATATAGCAATCCGTTTCCCAAAGTCAAAGGTTTATTCTGTGCATTACACTTCGTCCCCCCCCCCTCCTTCAATAGTTGCGATGCCTAACGTCGTAGTTTATTTTAATAGGCCTAAAAATCACGTTGTTATGAGTTGAAAACTCACTTGCACATTCAAAGCCAGGCCTCTAAGTTTCAAGTCGGCAATTCCCTTTGTCAATTCGAATCCATCCAACCAAAACACTGCTTCAATTCCGTCAGCCAGTCAGAGCGCTCAAGCTACCCCGGTCGTCCGCGCTGTCATGGCCGACTTCCGGTAATGACGGCGCGGCCGACTTTGGTCTGTCTCTCCTCCTCCAGGCGTCCCCCTCTTCCCCACTCACCCCCTCCGTCGCTCTCCTACAGGTCCGCGCTAACCCTCTACCTGCCTGCCAAGCAGAAGGCATAAAACCCAGACGCAGTAGAGTATAGTTAGCACAGCCCCGAGCGCTGCTCGGGAGAGCACCGCTCAAGGATTCTCAAAGCTAGAGGTCGCTACGCCGGTCGGGAGTGGAGATGCCGCGGTCCGATGGTTGCCATGCCGGGCAAAGGTAGTGGTTCGTATCGTACTTAGTTTAGCTTTAAAAGTTTAATTTTTGGAAACTCCATTCAAAATTTATAGTTTAAACTTAACTAAACCTCGTAGCTTTAGAAGGTAAATTTATGGTGCGTCAAGCCCAACGGCATTTCGGACGTTGGCGGCCGTAATTTAAGGGTTCACGGTCCCTTACTAAAAACCAGCTTTCATTATTTTGTTTCTTTAAACGCAGTTTAATGTAAACAGGGACGGTTTGATCTTCGTGGACGGTTGCTTTGATTAAACGCTCGGATCCACTTTATATGTAGCCGAGGCTTTATAATTTAAGGAGTTGACTTATCAACAGCAACTCTGGGAGGTTTAATGCTTAGTTAATTCACGGTTGAAACAAAACTGTTATTTAGGTCTACTATTACTAGACAGCCGAGGCTGTTCGTAATTTAGAGGGCTCTTTTGCGAAATCCCCTTGTGCCTACTCAACTCTCTTTTTCTATTTGAAATTGTTTTATGTGAACCTCGTGTTGGTTCTAGTGTCGAATTTAAATGTAAATTCCCCCTGTATTTTATAACCTAAACTAGGTGTAAAGTTACCAAGTGTATTTGTAGTGCGATATTTTTATTCATGTTTGTTTAAAATAAAAACCAGGAGTTTTTCTTAAACGTCCGTCAGTTTATTCGCTCGTTGTTCGCTAGAAGTTAACTTGTAAGATAATTCTCTTAAACTTAGCTTAGCTAGCCTAATTTTCCCACCTTGGTGGCAGTGTTACCGCTTATTATTACAGTTAGCCTACAATATTAGGACATGTGTAGCTCCATTCCCTACGCCGGGACTGTAGCTGTTGTGCTTATTTGAAACAAAAAGTACCCCAAAGTAATAGTAAGAAGATCAAGTTACACCAGGCGAGCGGCGATGCTACAAGCACCTACTCCGTCGTAGCATCCGCCGTTACATATCCAAGTCCAGGCCGACAACACCACCGCAGTCGCCTACATTCGGAGAGAAGGAGGTACTCGCTCTCGAACCCTACACCAGGTTACCTTCGACATATTCAACCTATGCTTGGAATTCAACACAACTCTCCAACCGCTCCACATCCCGGGCAACCGCAACGTGATAGCAGATGCACTATCTCAGAAGAAACCACCATCAGGTGAATGACCCCCCAAGACATCAATTTGTGAATCTCTCTTCATCATTGGGGGGAAACTCATGATCGACCTGTTCGCTACGAGGCACAATGCCAAACTTCCCCAATTCGTCGGCCCAATTCCGGACGACCTAGCATGTGCAGTCGCTGCTCTAACCTTCCCGTGGGAGAATCTGTACGCCTACCTCTTCCCTCCATTCAAACTTCTTCCAACCATCCTGACGAAAATCGAACAAACCCAGGGACTATTTCTCCGAATCGCACCGAACTGGCCTGCAGCCCCTTGGTTCCCTCGCTACTCGACCTTGTCGTGGACATGCCAAGAGAACTACCAAACCCTCCAGATCTCTTATCCCAACAGAAGGGAACCAAGTTCCACCTGAACTCCAAAATCTTACATCTGCACGGGTGGCTACTATAATCCAACTCATTAAGGAGGCTGGCATTTTTGAAGAACAAGCCACTCGCATCGCCAGCAAGGTGGGAGGTGGGACTCCACCAACAAAATGTACAACAGCCATTGGCAACTATGGTTTCATTGGTGTAAGCGGAAAAAGGTTAATCCAATCAGTCTCCCTATTCAAGACCTTCTAGTTTTCTTCACTGATCTCTTCAATGACAAGCTAAAAGGCTCAACCATTCAGGTCTACCGCTCCGCCTTAAACACTGCCTTCAAGGCCGCTGGAAACAGACACCTCCTCGAAGATTACCACATTTCGTCCCTTTTAAAATCTTTCGAAATTGAAAGACCATCAATCCATCACTCCTTCCCGAAATGGGTTCTACCTCTAGTTTTGAACTCTCTGACCAATGAACCATACGAACCCATCCAAACCCGTCACATCAACCACCTCACAAGAAAGACAGTTTTTCTAACTTCACTGGCAGCAAGTCTTCGCAGCAGCGAAATGCAAGCACTATCAAACGACTCTGCCCACTGCTTCTTTTTCGACAATTGCAAATTCATCCATCTGAGGCCCCAACCAGACTTCCGAGCCAAGACTCAAAAACCATGTGAACCTCACAAACCCATTATCATTCCGGCCCTCACAAACATCTACGATGAAGAACCTGAGCGAACTCTCTGTCCCGTCCATGTATTACGATACTACATTAAACGTACAAGTGGCCCCGAATGGCGAAGAGGGCGCACTCAACTCTTCCTTCCCTTCACCAAAGGAACGAATGTAACTTCTGCAATGATCGCCAATTGTATCAAAACTGTAATCAACAGGGCATACGACGATGCGAACATCAATTGCACTGACAACAACATCAAAGCTACTGCACATGAACTCAGGGCACTTTCAACTTCATGGCTTTTCACAATCAAGTCTCCATCACTGAAATTTTTCAAGCCACATCATGGAGAAGCCAAACTGTCTTCAAAGTCATTATCTCAGAGACATGTCAAGACAAGAAGATGGGCTATACTGTCTTGGATCAATTGTAACAGCCAGATGCATAGTCCAACCCCCTTAAGCACTAAACACAGAAACGAAGACCTCCAGAAGACGGAAGCAAGACCTCCCGTTTCAAGACCTCAAAAAGATGGAAGCAAGACCCCATCTCTAAACAAACGACCCTTTTCAGGGTCATCAAATCCTATGAAAGAGATCCAAATCCCTGTTTCCATCGAATCCTACACCAGGTTACCTCCGACATATTCAACCTATGCTTGGAACTCAACACAACTCTCCAACCACTCCACATCCCGGGCAACCGCAACGTGATAGTAGGTGCACTATCTCGGAAGAAACCACCATCAGGGGAATGGTCCCTCAAGACATCAATTTGCGAATCTCTCTTCATCATTTGGGGGAAACCCATAATCGACCTCTTCGCCACGAGGCGCAATGCCAAACTTCCGCAATTCTTCAGCCCAATTCCGGACGACCTAGCTTGTGCAGTCGCTGCTCTAACCTTCCCGTGGGAGAACCTGTTAAAAAAGTTTTGTTAAACTTTTTGGGGGAGCCAGTCCACAACCCGGGGAACTCGTCATGATGGTGCCCGCCACCTATACTGACGAGGTCTACGGTAAATGCAATTTAATTTATAGGTAGTAGAAATTTTCTGCCGACGACTAGAAACCTAAATTTTTCTGGGGTCAAAATTGGTTTCTATCGTCTTACGACAATTTATACTATCTGTAAATACCCACCCTACCCTCTTGAGCCACCATCATGGTCGACATATCGAGAGAAAAAGAGATGGCCGCCAGGGGTGAGCTGTCTGCTTTTATAAGAGGACTGTGCATGGTGACGCATGAGCAGTAGGGTCGCGCACTGACTGGATCAGGAGAGCGAATTGAATGCAATTTAATTTACAGGTACTATACATACTATACAAGCCAGACCCTTTGCCCCCCCCCCCCCCCCGCTCCGACTGCGGATGCTGCGCTTCAACTTGGTCCCGCCTCTCCCTCGCGACCACTGGCCAGCCGGTCATGACCGGGCGATTACGTCGCAAATGGAAAGGACGACTCGCCGCTCCAAGACGGACAACGCACCCCACCCACGACTTAGCTTACGGCCCCTCGAGGAAGACCTCCGGCAAGCCAAGGCCCTCTTCCGGGAAGAGAAAAGGAAGCTACAAGACGCTCATGCAACTCCAGAATGGCTGGTGCCCCATCTCCACGGTTCTTTTGCGACATGCCTTCACGTCCACCGCATCTTGACTGTCATGTCCACTACGCGACAGATCTAGACCGGAACGTCTATGTCGCGAATGACGACATCTCCTTGCAACTTCAAGAGGACCATCGAACCTCAATTGTAGCCTTCCTCCTGGGAATATGAAGTCATCGGGGCTACCTCCCGTTGTCTCCCGAGATCGACCCACTCGTTGGCTGGGATGACCGCTTGGCTCATCTGTTTACGTGGCCGGTTGTCAATGTCGCCCCTTCGCGACATCTCCCTTCGTTTCCTGTATGGCAACGATAACGCCCACCGCCTTGTGGCAGCCAGAGGACCGCTTGCTCCCGTCTTTTAAGTCACGCTACTTCAAGTTGGTTGTCAACCTCGCCTCCGTCTGTCCTTTTCGCGCACACCACTTCATAATGGCCGATGAACCCCGTCTTGGTTCATTCCGATAACGAAGGTGTCCTCCTCTCGACCTCTAATCTGACCGGTCCCCTATCGGCCGGTCACGACTGGTACTGTCTCATCACGGATGACAGGATACTCCAGAGATCTCCGGCAAGCCAAGACCCCCCCCCCCTACATATGAGTTTTCGTCGAGCTCTCCACGCCTAGGCCTTAGTGTCACATGCAACAAGGTACATGACATCGTCCACCCAATGCCACCACGATCGTGGACATCTTCTACCCGTTACGCCCGTAATCAAGATTGGGACGCCTCCGCTTCGAGCCATGAAAGCCACAAATGATGCGCTCCTTCCCCTTCGGGTGTCTTGAAGAAACGAAGGTCCTCCCTTCCACCCGCCACTCAAGGCCCTTCGCTGCCGGCACCGTCCTCAACGTTGGCCGCCCAGACAATCCCTTCGTCCGCCACACTTCCTACGCCTAAAAGACGTATTCACTTCCCGGACACCCTTTCAGCCGAGAAACCAACAGCCCTTCCGGTCCGAATCCTCCCACTCCGGCTAAAGGAACCAGCAGAAGCGAGCCGCAACCCTCAACCGCCGGAGCCGTCACCCCTCGCCAGGGGAGAGGAGCTCCTTTCGCAATTACCAACATTGACACCTCCCGCCTTCCTATCTTCCGGTCGGCGTAAGACTCCGCCACTTCTTTCCGGTCTGGCAAGAACTGACCCGCAACACGGACGCCCTTTCGATCAGCAAACGTGGCTTCCGGCCGACACTGTAACGGTGGACGCTACGACGGCTGAGGTGCTTGTAACGCCCCCGGTTTTCCTGGTGTACGTGGAGTTTCAGCTTAAGGTTCAATGGTGTTTACGACGACTTTTTACGTTCATTAACACAGCATGGGCAACTGTCCCAGCATGGGGGATGGAGCGCCGGTCCTAATTAAAGGGTCCTTAGTCCTTACCTTAAACTGTCGGTATCGCTGCCACCAACGGTGGATTTAACTGTTTGACTACATATTTATATTTTACACTAAAAGACAATTAATCAATCTAGCAAACGACTGAAGCTTAAAACTCCTGGTTTTATTTTTGCAACGGAGAATGAAAACACTTTACATTATAGTTTGCTTCTGAGAAGCTTTTGAATTAAATCAATTAAAAGCAGCAAGTTTGAATATACCTTAGTACATCGCAAAATCAGACAAACAACGCTTGTGTTTGAATAAAAGTTTTGAATTTTCGCAATAGAAAAAATAATATTAGGTGCTCCCGGAGACACCCACAAGACTTAACAGCCGCAACTGATTAAAGTCTATCTGACAGTATGTTTCTACATGATCAACCGTCCACAGTTATGTTTCTAAGTTTTCCAAGTACAAAAAGATCAACCTCCTTTAGTTCCCGCAGAAACTGTTCTAAGCAATAAAAAGCCCGGCAATTTTACACTTAGGCATCAGTGTGTTTCTTTTGACTTCCACAAAGACCAAACCGTCAAGTTGTTTAGATTAAAACTCCATTTAAAATAAACTGGAAAAGTTGGTTTTTAGTAAGAGAACCACTATGACGTTATGGGGTGAGAGAGCCTAAGATGCCACTACAGGCGTCACCACCATAATTTTCTCTAAGCTAGAGAGTTTAAGTTTACATTTAAACTAAAATTTAGAATATGGGGGTCCTAAACTAAACTTTTAAAAGCTAAACTACGACGTACGTACCACTACCAATGTGCCCGGCATGGCATTCTCCGGACATGGCGTCTCCACTCCCGACTGGCGTGACCCTTCTCTAGCTTGAGATCTGTGAGCTGTGCTAACGATTGCGTTCTGGGGCTGGGGTTTTATACACATAACCGGAAGTTCGCGCGGACGGGCAGGGGAGCTACGGGGTCTGATTGGCCGAGGGCCTTGAGAACAATGGAAAGTGGGAGGAGAAGTCGGTTGAACAAAGGGACTGGGTGCAGAGCCGTTTGAAGGAGTAAGGACATGTAAAGATGGGCCTGTTTTGAGTTTTACTCGATTGAACATTGGGAAATAGGCCTTTGTTGTGAATTATTGACTATGGAATGGATATTTACATGTTTGCAACGTGAATAGGCTCTTGTTAAAGCTTAATACTTGGCTTTGGGTAATGCAGAGAGCATTACTATTAAATTTTATAAGCTTTAACTGGAAACTGCAGTGTTATACACCACAACTAGTTTTGGCTGGGGAGGGGGGCAAAAAAGGGGGATTCGAAGTTTTTGCACAGTTTGACTTTCGGATTGGGTTTGAACAGATCTTTTATAAATATCTTTTGGTTTTTAATAGTACATCAAGCTATCAGTAGCATTCGGTAGGTCTCAGTCGGGTTTCGAGGAGAACTAAAACAAACATATATACACTAAAATTCGTGTCCGGTAGAATGCCAGGTCGAATTACGTTGGACATATGGTAGCGTTTCTGGGGGGTGAAAGAATATAATAAAAGTATAAATGCAGTTAAATAAACTAGCTTAGTTGGATGCTATAACGCATTAAGTATCTGGGAACGTTTTACGTTTAAAATTTTGAAGTTAAAATTGATCGTTGTGGAAATTTTTCATATGGATTGTGGCCGACAAACACAATAAAAAATATCACACTTCAAATGGTTGTCTGTACATAAAATCGAGGTTTAGTACCTTCGCAGAGGAAGCCCCTCCTAAAAGGCACTAAGCTAGTGTGTTTGGGCTTTTTGCCCTAAAAGGAAAAGGATAAAATGAAATACACAAGTACAGAGTTCAATAATGGCGGCCATGATGAAGGAGCGCTGTGGTGGATTGGAGGTGATCTTCAAACGTAGTTTAAAGGTTCTTCTTGATAGAAAGTCCGGATTTGGGTTCCCCAAGAGGCTTGTATTTGGACAGGCTATTGATGTTGAAAATTTGGGCCGATTTGGTCCATTATTGCAAAAACGGCGAGATTGTCACCATCGAGGCATTTGGGTGCTCCCAAGGAAAAAAAAATTCGCAAGTTTTGAGAAAACTAGCGTTTTTCGGCGGCGCTCGTTTACAACACTCCTAGCTCGACCACCGCTAAAAACCTCCCCTCCGCGGAGGTTCTCTACACGAATCACAGAATCCCTTTCGTTCGAAGTCCCGAAACCCCGTCACAGCCTACGCCGTGGCAAATTCCAGATGCCTCCCGGGACCGCTACACTAAGCTGGCCTCCCTCGACGATCCGCCCGTCAGGTCCGTCATCGCCAGAGCTCCTGTTATCCGGACCAGTGGACCCACAGGTGGTTCCCGGCCGGGCTCATCCGTTCACGCCTCCCCTTCATAGCTGACACACCGTGGCTCCCTTCGCGCCCTCCCTCGGCGACCACCCCTTCGGCCGTCGGTGCCCTTCACTCATCCAGCTCCTTCGGCCATTTGGCTACAAGGAAAACCAAATGCCTCGACTTGAAACCGGCACAAGTTTCTTCAAACTTCACAAAGACCACCGCAACTCTGCTAGCCTGCTCGGTTGAGTACAAATGACTAACAGCCAGTCGTTTAACAACCACCCAAGCACTTCCATTGTTCAACTTTTTCTCCTCACTGACTTGCAAGCTAACGAAATCTCCGCACCAATGGGACCACACAGGATTCGAATGTGTGACTGCACACAACGTCAGAGCAATTTCCACGTCACGGGCACACCGCAACGCCGTCCCACTAGAAGAGATTCTACAGGCAGCTTCCTGGCGACACTGTACGACATTCACCTCCCGCTACCTGAGAAACATGTCAAGAGAAGAAGGACTACACCGGCTGGGACCTATTGTCGCAGCCATGACTGTGGTCAAGCCCCCTTAAGCACAATCAAAACGAAGCAGAAACAAGCCATCTCAGATGGAAGCAAGCCACCCATAGAAGGAAGCAAGCCATCTATACGAGGAAGCAAGATCCCTCATACAACAACGATCCTTTTCAGAACCACCAAACCCTACGAAGAGAACCAAGTTCCTATTTCTTCTCATGTTCTGAATAAAGTGCGAAATTGTCGAATTTTTGGGGGGAAGCCTGCTTACATCCCGGGGCGCCCCGTCAGATCGGTGCCCGCTACCACGTTTGACGAGGTCAGATGATAATGCAAAAATTATCAGGTTAATGTGTTTTGGCAAATAAGAAAGAACATTTTGCCGGCCCTCGGCCTGGCCGGCTAAAAATGGTTTCTTTTTTCCTAAAACATACTTAACCAAGGGCCCGCCCTACTTCCCCTCTCGAGTCACCTCCTGACAGATTGAGAGGAAAATGAATGCCGACAACGGCCATGATGCCGTTTTATATAGAGGAGGGCTGCGTCACCCAGGCGCAGTGGGAGTATGCAAGCAGGCGGATACACGCAACCGAAAAACCTCTAGGGAACATTCCATTGAGGACAATGTAATGCAAAAATTATCAGGTTAAGTTTGTTTTAGGCAAAAAGAAACCATTTTTAGCCGGCCAGGCTGAGGGCCGGCAAAATGTTCTTTATATTTTTCTCTTTAACTCTGTGAAAACAGAAAGATCAAAAACGTCTCCGGTAAAAATCGCCGCTACCAGATACCATTTTCTGTCGACCATTGGACAACCGTTAGACTGATTGGTCTGGTTGGTTGTGATGGAATTTGGATCCTGCAAATTGAACTATTCATGAGTTTGTGTGCTAAGGTTGCATTTACTGAAGAGTGAGCTAAGTGCACGAATACGCCAAGATCAGTTTAAAGGTAATTGGAGGTCTGACAACTGGCTCTGAGACTGTAAATTTCGTAAACGAACTTTGTGTTTGTGGAGGCTGCCGTATTGAATTCTGTATTGCCTAATAGATTATTTGGGTGCCGGTTCAAGACCAGTGACTGCCGCATTTTTTTTTTTTTTTTACTGGGCCGAGGTTGTTCCTTTGTTCCACTTCATTCGTTTCCTCTAAATCCGGAAGTTCCGTTTGTGTTTTAAAAAAGAAATTTTTATTTTTTTTATTTTGAACAATTTTTTGTTTTGCAATGCACTGTTCTGTGTGGTTAGGACAGTGTCAAACGATTTTTTTTTTCTGACTGTTTTTTAAGTCTTTTGCTGATCACGGTGACGATCTTCCACGACACAGAAATGGCGCCAGCATCAAGAACTCCTGGACCATCCTCCAACAGAATGGTTACACGAAATAGGAGGAAGTATTTGCACTCACGAAACTTGATTTCTAAACCGTTACTTAGACGTAAACTGAATGTACCTACGAATAGACCAACCCTGGCTAGGGTTGCAAAGGATAACGCTGTACGGTTTCTTGGTGGTATTGAGCCCCCCTCACCCGTCGCAGACGTGGGAGTTATGCCAGGTAGACTCAGTTTCTCAGTTGGAAATACGCCTCACAAAGAAATGGCTAGCTCTGCTTCCTCTACGCATGATAACAGCTCCATCAAACATGGTGCCGGATGCTCTTTGGTTTCATCTGCATCTGTTTGTGATAAACATACTGTGATGAGTGTTTTTGCCAGCGTCGAGAAGGTTCAGAGG
>JAHWFP010014920.1:5533-47137 GCA_023313725.1 Lithobius niger | reverse complement strand
ATATATAACCTTTGGCTACCTGGTTTTGGTTGGGGATAATAGTCTTAGTCGAAAGTAGAGACAGTCAGTCTGTTAGTAAATCTCGTTGGGTATGGACGGTTCTCGCCGGTCATCATCTTCATCGACGGCGTCTTCATTCGTCACTGACCCTAGATACGAAATTGGTAAAAGCTTGATCTTGGTTTTATTTTTACTTATTAATTTCGGAGCTTGGCTCTTGCAACGTATTCCTTACTGCCAGCTTTATTTACCACCGCTCTTACAACAACAAAACGTTAGTCATCATGGCAACCACTACGCTCGTACCTGACTTCGCTCAATTCCACGTGCCTTTCAACTGCATCATTGCCGCTCCGACCTCCGGAGGAAAAACGTCTTGGGTTCTGAAATTTATCGACAACTTACCTACTATGGTCGATGCCAAGATCGAGGAAATACACTGGCATTTTTCCAGTTATCAACCCTGGATGGAAAAGTATACGGATAAGATACAATTTCATAGAGGTCTACCTACTAACGTATCCGATTACGATCCTAATATCAACAAAATTCTTGTCATAGATGATTTAATGTCGGCAGTGGCGACCTCTAGTAGCGATATTGCAGACTGGTTCACGCGGCACGGCCACCATTCGAAATTTTCTATATTTTACTTGACCCAGAACTTGTTTTCGCAGGGTAAAAACCAAAGGGATATCGCTCTTAATGCTCAGTACGTGGTACTTTTAAGGAATTTAAGAGATAAACGTCAAATCATGACTTTTTCCACTCAGGTTTACCCTACGAAAACTAAGCAGTTTATGGCCGCGATACAGTTTATGGCGTGTATAACGACGCGATACAGAGACAGAAATTCGAGTACCTAGTGGTGGATTTACACCCTAAATCGAACGAGTTGACTAGACTACGAACATCTATATTTCCCGATAAAATGCCGACTTTAGTTTATTACGTGTAAGGCCATCGATGGAGAATGTACGAAAACATCGTGCTCTCTTAGAAGCTTTGTGTAAAATTAGTAAACATCAACGTAAGAATCTACTGAAGCACGCTGACAAGTCTCAGATTAACTGTATATCAGAAATTGCGTTGAATTTACTACACAGTAGGGTCAAAGTATCACCAGCCACCCGATGCAAGCTACGAAAATATAAAAAGCAAATCAGGTTGCTGGGAAACAAACGAGCGTCATTTAAGGATCGCAAGAAAGTTATAGTCCAGTCCGGTGGAGCAATTTTACCTTGGATACTTCCCGCAGCATTATCTATCCTCGGAGGTATATTCAAAGGTGGGAACTAAGAAGAAGAAAACATGAGTTCTTCTCTACAGAAAATGTACCTCATCCCCGAGGATGCGTACCACCACCAACAACAACAACAACGGTACAACGGCAACGAAGGTTCGACAACAGCCCCGCAACCCCACGGATTTTTATATCAACCCGAAGGTGCTGAAGGTGCTATTTATTCGAAATTGGTTAATATTCAAAACCAAATCGAAAATATTTTAAACTCTGACGATATACCTTTGGATTTTAAAGCGAAATTTATTGGTCAGTTGGAACAACAGAGAGACCAATACATCGATCAATTCAGGTTAAAATCTGCCGCCCCCGCTACTTCCACTCCAGTATCCACGACGGCAGCGGCAGCAGCAGCAGCACCGGTGCTAACAGTCACCACGCCTACACCTTCCTTAGGACCACCTACATTGTCGTTACAAGGAAGTCCGACCACCACCACCAAAAAGAAAACGACGAGATTGCCTACACGAACAATTTTACCGAGAGTAGCTAAACGCGGTGCTAGCAAGATGCCTAATATCGAATGGGAACGATTTGTCTGAGACGACGACGACGATGGATGCCTACCTCACTAGGATCTATTACAACAGCCCTGGAGAAGCCAGCAGTTACGCGCCGGCTCCTAAATTACACCTTCGGGCGAAAAGGGACGGTAAAAAGTATACTCTAGCTCAAATTAAAGATTGGCTTTTAAAGCAAGACAGTTATACGATACATAGACCTACAAGATATAAATTTAAACGTAACAGGATTATAGTAGGTGGGTTAGGAAGTTACATGGACTGTGACCTAAGCGATATGGTGTCTTTAAGACCTTATAATAAACCCTATAGATTCATTTTAACGTGCATGGATGGGCTCAGTCGAAAAGTATGGGTAGAAATTTTAAAAACCAAGACTGGGTCCGAGATACTGCTAGCGTTTAAGAGGATGTTTAAACGTATGCCTCATCCACCGCCCATCTCAGCTCGGACAAAGGGAACGAGTTCAGAGCGAAAGAAGTGCAGGATTATTTTAAGGAAATTGGGATTAAATTCTATACTACGGAAAATGACGATGTGAAAACTTCAAAATTGAACGGTACCAGCGCGAACTTAAAGCGAGATTGCATAGGTACTTCACCTCTAAAGGTACTTACCACTACATCCCTGTCATCCAGAAAATTGTCGATTCTTACAACAACACCAGGCACTCTACAACTGGTATGACGCCCAATGAAGTAACTTTACAGAATCATAGACAGTTGTGGCGGAAACTGTACGCCGATGACTTGAAACAACTCGGTCGTGCTATGGCTTCTTCTAAGATAAAAAAGGTTCCTTTACGAGTAGGGGACAAAGTACGAATATCTATTACTAAAGGGAAGTTTGATAAAGGTTATAGAGGCTTATGGTCTAGAGAAATCTTTTTTGTAACTCACGTGTTGGTACCTAAAGGACCCGGGGAAATCACGGTTAGGCTTAAGGATTATAACGACGAGGAAATCAAGGGTCGGTTTTATTTACCGGAGGTAACCAAAGTGATTAAAAAGGACGACGAGGACTACCACAGAGTAGACAAGGTCTTGAGATCCAAGGGTATCGGACGTAACAAACAGTATCTCGTGGCTTTCGAGGGGTACGACAGCGGTCATAATCGGTGGATCCCTGCTAAGGATTTGAAAAAGCTGTAAGCATGGACGCTGACAGTTTCTACGCCACTCTTCCCGCTAATGCTAGTTTAGATTTGTTTCCGGATAATTCCTTGAATGATTACACTACAAAACTGGCTCAGAGAATAAGTCTGCCCGGTGATGGGTGGGAAGTCGGACTGGCCGAGTTTCAGTACTCGAGGAACTGGGCTAACGTACCATCCGGTAGCGGAATAAGTCTAAAATGTGGGACCCGTACTTACGTTAAATTTCCCAGGTACAATTACCAAGAATTCGATATACCCGAACCTACTAAATTCGAGATTCTTAATCGACACAAAGCGGTTGGTGGGGAAACCACACTGACCGTGGAACCCGAGCTGGATCTAGTTTTCAATAAGGATTTTGTGTTTTTCACGTACCAGATTGATAAGGTTTTAAACTTTTTAAATAAGACTATCGAAAATCAGTTGGGAATGCCTTCCATCACTTTCAGTTACGATCAAGTTGGTAGGCGCGTTGAAATTAAACATAAACTACCTCCAGATTCTAAGTTGTGCTTGTCCTACAGTCTAGCCAGGTTTTTAGGCTGGGACAGATCGGATAAGTTGTTGAGAGAGAGTTATTACGACGATGTAAAGGCCCATACTAGAGCTACTACCGAAAGTATTCTCCAACAATTCAACGATGGGACTTGGTGGGTATCTTACGTCACTTTTGTATCTACCATCAACGTTATTTTACCTCCCGGTTACTATCAAACGGGACACGAAATCGCGAAAACATTGAACCAGGCCATGCGAGAAAGAGTACGCGCCTTTAAATATCCTAGATTCGAATATAGGGAAGTCGGAGATGTAATGACCATACGGTTCCCTTCCATCCTTTTATCGCCGGATAATGAAGCTACTCCTCTGGAAGTACTAAGCGTGAGTTTCAACAAGACTTTGTCGAGTAGAATAGGGTTTAAAGCTGACCATTTTTTTCATAGATCGGTTACATAGGAAATAAAGCTTAACTTGGTCGGAGGGTTCGATTCTCTTTATATTTACAGAGACATAGTGGCGGAGACTTTGGTCGGAGATGTTTTGGCTCCTTTGTTGCGAGTGGTTAGAATTGGAGAAGGGGATGTGACTAATGTAATATTTACTAAGCCTTACTACAAACCTCTCGCGCGTCTTAATTTCGAGACCATTAGAGTCTATATAATGTCGGACATGGGGATAGCCATTCCATTTAACTCGGGAGAGGTTAGCCTGACGCTACACTTTAGACGTCGTTCTTGAAAATGCGTTCCCCTTACCACGGAATCGATCCTCGCGTTTGCGTTCATCATTATTGTACTGGACAAAGAGGTGGGGCTCCTTATTTTACGGGCGGGCGAATACAACGAGGTTCGGGGGGTTTCGGTGATTTTATGAGTGGTCTATTTCGCTCGGCAGTCCCATTTCTTAAAAGGAGTTTATTCGGGGTGGGTAGATACGCTTTGAGAAGCGGAGGCAAATTGTTGGATGAGGTAGAAACGGGGCAATCGTTTAAGGAGGCTGCTAAGAACAGATGGCAGGCTGCGAAACAAGACGCTGTTTCAGCGGTAACGGGAGGTCAGGTGGGGACCGGTCGAAAGAGGAAGAAGAGGAAATGTTGCCAGTCCGGAAGTGGAAGAAAACGACCGCGTCGTCAACCCCTTAAACAACAACAACGCCGCCGCCACCGTCAACCTGTATTGCGACGCAGCCGTCAGCCGAGAAGGAAATCTGACATTTTTGACTAGATAGTATATATAGGCCGATACCTTACTACAGGACCCTTCATTCTACACCGACATGTCATTGAAGCCGGATCGTGATTCGGTGCCCTGCACCAAGGAGGAACTGGAACTTTTTACTTCACCACCCGTACAAGTAACTGTTAACGATGACACTTTAGTCGAATACCATCCTCTGGCTACATTATCTGACAACGCCCCGATCGAATTCGTAGTGCCTGGAGCTGCCGACTGCCTTTTAGACTTGAGTCAATCTTTCTTACACGTACAATGTAAAGTAGTTAAAGGTGCATCGACGGATTTGGAGGACACCGATAAAGTAGGCCCCGTCAATTTAGTTCTTCATTCTCTGTTTTCGCAATGCGATTGCACTTTAAACGGTAAACAAATATTAAATTCTGACAACGGGTACTCGTACCGTAGTTATTTGGAAACATTGCTGACCTACGGGAATGATCCTAGAATTAGTCACCTCACCAGTCAACTATGGCAAAAAGACGTTGCTGGATCCTTCGATGTTGCCGACCCTACCGGTGCCAACGACGGTCTGAAAAAACGTACCAATCGTATCAAAGCTAGTAATGTAATCGACCTCTATGGAAGACCACACTGTGACCTGTTTCAGCAGGACCGACTTCTGTTAACCAACGTGGACCTACGTCTCAAACTGACCAGAAGCAAGGATGCATTTTGTTTGATGAGCTCCGAAACTAGTCCGACTTACCGAGTCAACATCACTCATGCAACATTGTTTGTACGCCGAGTCACTCCATCACCGGCTGTACTACTTGGGTTCACGCAGGCGTTGAAAGACGGTCCAGCAAAATATCCAGTACGCCGCGTGGAAATGAAGACGTTTACTATTCCTAAAGGCAGTCTGCAAGGAAACTTGGACAACGCGGTACTCGGAAACCTTCCTTCATTTTGTCTTCTCGGTCTCGTCTCCAACAGTGCCTACAATGGGGACTTTCAAAAGAATCCTTACAACTTCGCCAACTACGACGTGAATTATCTCGCTCTACAAGTCGATGGCAAGACCATTCCCGCCATTCCATATAAACCGGACTACACGAACGGTCTTTACGTTCGCAATTATTATTCCTTGTTTCAAGCCACCGACAAGTTGGTTTCGGATTCACCACCACCAATAACTTACATCGAGTACCCATCGGGCAACGCTCTATACGCCTTCGACCTGACTAGTGATAAGAGCCAGGGACAGTGCCACTATAATCTCATTAAGCAAGGCTCTCTTCGCATCGACGTCACGTTCAAGGAAGCTCTTAAAGAAGCCATCAATTTGGTGCTCTACATGGTGCATCAAACCGTTTTGGAAATCGATCAAACTAGAAACGTGCTTTACGACCATTAGTAACAACGACATGCAAACCCATCAACTGAGAACTGCAGCCAGTTGTCACAAGAAAGTTGGACCCTTGTTCGGAGGAGTTTTTGCTTCGGACCAACTACCCAGAATAGCCGAACATTCTGCTTATATAGTCAATTTGGACCCTTCGTCTCAACCTGGAAGTCACTGGGTAGCCATCTTCTTCGATCGTCCTAAATCGAGCGTCGATTATTTCGACAGTTACGGTCTGAAACCGAGAAACATCAACATTCTTCGTTTCCTCAAAAGAAACTCTGTATTCAAACACTACAACCTCCACACCTACCAAGGACCGTGTAGTACGGTATGCGGCCAGTACTGTCTTTACTATCTATATCACAAGACGAATGGACTACCGATGACCCGCATACAATAGGCTTTTCATCCAATGACCAAAGATTTTAACGACCGGCGAGTCGTGCGATTCACGAAGAGACATTTTAAATTGAAGACACCCAAGCCATACATTGACCAAGAGTGTGTGCAGAGCTGTAAGGCTCTTTTATGACTGACCGACTATTGGGGAGTGATGAATTGTGTACATGTCCCTGCATGCTCCTTATATTACTCGTTCGAGTCTTAAACTCTTTAAGAGCATTCGGCTCTTCTTAGTCCTCGCATGACTTACTTTTTATGTTTTTGCACGCTCTTAAGCTTTTACATGTATAGGAGTCTCACTGAGAGCTCTTGATTTGTACATTCGTAGAAATAAACCCTAGATGCATGTCCCATCGTATTTGTCTTTTTTATTTGTATCCTTCTCGAAGCTCACATTTTTACCTTTCGGCCATTTCACATTTATTAACTGATACATTCCCTACTTTCCATAGGGTAAAAGCCTCTATTTCGTTCGAAATAGGGTTGCACTATTTGGACTTAACTTTTTTTTTAGCGCCATAAAAACCTGCGCGCTATAGTCAAAAACAACCCTCGATCGACTAACGATTCGAGGGTCGAAATTTGGGCAACGGCTACAATGCGTAACTCTTACATGCGTTTACATGTTGTAGTTGACCATGGGCCTCCTCGTGGGAGTTGCCTGGGTATCCCACTTGGCCAATGACATGCTCGTAACGACGGTCTGTAGTACGAGGATGGAAGAAAGATTTTCTTCTCCCTTTAACTACTGGTTGTCCTTGTATGTCGCTGACTGAGAGGAATAGCGAGACCATGGTCGTGAACTTGGCCGTTTCATTTTATCGCTCTACTTCTTCTTCTTTTTCTACATGTCCCCCTCCTACTAGTGCTCCGCTTCTTCCGTAGTAACCCATCATCAACACCGGGGCAACTCCTGTAATACATTTCGAGTCGTAACTGAAACGTGATAGACTGTCTATAGTGACCGAACACTCTCTCACTCTATTTACTCGCCCACCTAACCTAACCTACTATAGGTTACTACACAAGGTGGTGTAACAGACTCTTTGTCCTGCCTAGCCTGTGCCTGTCTAACCTACCGTTTTTACACGCCCGCATGTTCGAATATGTCACCGTCATGTAACACTGTAACCGTAACCTGCCATCGGCTGTGTAACCCGTTCGATCCCTCCGAAAAGCTTTTGCCCTGTTCCCGACGCTAGGCGACTGTTACGGTTATGATAAATATGTTACAGGACGGTTACATACACTACTGCCCTCGGTAACATAATTGACACCGAAATATAAGATTTTTAGTTTTTTCACCTGTACTGCTGGCTAAGGTCTCACCTTTGAAATTAGTGCACATTCCTGTTCCGTGGTTTTCCTGAACTGCAATCTTGGTAGCACCTACAGAGATCTACAGCACCCAGCCTCTTTGCGACGGTTAGAGCTGTGCGCCACTTAGTCAAGGTTAATGTTAGTTTCGTTGTTTTGTAATTGTTTAAAATTAAAACAACGCCAAGCAACAATAAAAAAAAAATCAACGAACGGATTATAGTTTTTAGCAAGAATTTATAGGGTTGAGGAGGAAAATTTGTGACTGGGACCTCCAACTGAAGCGTCTTAGATTACTTCCTGCTAGTTCCGTCTAAGTTTATAGAGGGCGCCATGAGTTTTATGTGGGAATTTCTACTCAGTTTTCGGCCTAAAATTAAACCAATCTAAACGAAACCAGCTTGTATTTAGTTCTTATTTAGTTTAGCTTAGTTTTTAGTAATTTAGTGTACTTTAAGATTTGGTCTGAAAATGAGCAAAAATTACCAGATGAAACGCGTGGCGCCCTCGAAAAACTCGGATAGAACTAATAGGAATGAATGATGTAACACGTTTCACTAGACGCTTTTTAAAGTTGCAAATTCTCCTCCCCCAACCCTATAAATTCTTGTTTTTAGTAATAATTGTCTTTACTGTTTAGTCCACGTGAAACCTTACTGCTGTACCTAAATGGTTTTACCATTTTTACTTTTGCACACGATGAATTAGCTAATGGTTGGTGCATTCGATCGGCTAAATGCCAAAACTGGAAAATGTTTTAAAAGAAATCGTCTTGGTGGGCTTAGTACAGCTCTACAGGTAATTCAAGGTTCGTGTGAGTCCTTGAAAGCCTGCAAATATCCTGGAAGATAATAATGAAATTCCATGCCTGAAATAGTGCCTAAAATCTTGAAAAATGATATATGTATCATAAGTAGGGAGGAGTCGAATGTACACGACGTGTCTAAAGAACACTGAAAAAATTTGGCAAAAGTAGTCGAGTGTATTCTTTCTTTGTTTGGGCATGAAAAGTTTTAGATTTTGGCTCTAGCTTTGACTGTATTTACATGTATAATGGTTGGATACAGCAGTAGGGTTTCACGTGGACTAAACAGTTCAGCAACACTGCAGTATATGAAACCTTACAGGAAAGTTTATTTGTGTTCCTTTGCTGTTTTGACTTCGGATTAGTTCAACCTTACCTTAAGCATCAAACTAGTTCCGTTTTGTTTTCGAATTCGTGCTGTGTTGGCTTGTTTTTAATGTTTTGACATACCAAGTTAGTGTTCCGTACTCCGCGGAAACGCGCTGAATTTCGCTCGATTCGCTTGCCCATTCAGTGCAAGTCTTTCTGTCGAAGTTGGTTTTTCTGCAGTTCAGCAGCTTTGGCCTTTATTCGTATTATTACAGGACAGCAAGCCCAATGGGCAACGAACATTTTAGCTTTAACACGGGAGGGAGACGTCAAACCATTACGTAAACTAATTCGTAATAATTAATGCTTCCTCTTCATGTTTTCTCAAAGAGCGAGTGAATTGTTGAATCATCAGAAGTGTTAGAATTTGTTTTATCCTAAGTCTTAACGCCTTGAGCCTGGCGTTTGCTGATTGGCATTGTTGCAAAATAACAATGTTTAAAACAATGTAAAACAATAAAACTGGCCGTTCAGAGCTCCGTAACTCCAGAATGGCACGACCAATTTAAATTTCTATTTCTATAAAGGGCACATCTACGGAAGTAGCTCTTTCAAATGAGCTAAGAGCCAGCTTTATAGGACAAATAGTTTGATCTGTAGAGAGCGTAGCAGAAACGTGTCGTGCCAACAAGTCCAAGATGCCAAAAATGAAAATCATGATTCCAGTCCAGACCCCCGATGGAACAAATAGGAAATTAATAAAAGTTGGTACATGTGTTGGCCAAGTCCAACAAAGCTTGTGTACAAAATTTGAGAGGGAAATATGGAAACACTGCAGAGAAATTAAGCATCAAAATTTCGGCTTTAACTTGGGAAACCGAAGTCAAACCTTACAGTAAAAGCTACTACCTTTACTAATAAATCGACGCTACCACTTATGGGCGCAAATCAATTCCGGACTTGAAATTAATTGACTCAATTCCACTTTTGTGTACTTGGTGAAATTGATTCCTTGTTGGACAATTCCAAGTTATGAATTCATGTAATTGACTTTATTAATCTTCAATTCTACTTGGCTTGATTTACGTATTTGCCGAAATTGTAACTGACTTGGTAGAAATTGATTTGATGACCATGAAATCAGCCCATGTTGCGCTCAGGTTGACTTGACTTGCAAATTCGTCCACTGGATTGGCATCGCCTAGATTTGATTTGAGTTTTATTTGACTTAAATTTCCTTGTTTGCATCCGATTTGATTCATCCTGAAATTCGGACCAATTCCACAAAATTCAAATCAATTTACCCAATTTCAGCCTCAAATAATCAAAATCGTCTAAATTTTCGGGACTAACTTGAACTTTGTCAAGATTTATCTTAAATTATGCTGGACTTAGGCTGAATTTAATGGAATTGGTCAAAATATTTCCTGAATCAACCAAGAATTGGCTGGAACAAAGACTGGATCAACAGCAAGTCAGTGAATTGAAATTGATTTGTCAGATTGAGAAACGAAAAGTAATGGATTGGAAATAATTTGAAATGGAAAATACAGAATGTGGCAATGATTTGAATTGCATTGAAACATGGAAGTAACTTGGTTGCAATTGACTCTTGCTCATGGATTCGAATTGGAATTGATTTGTAATGGAATTACTTATCAATGATGTTTAAGTTTAGACATGGATTTTACGTGTTAATGTTCACTTGATGTTTAGGTTGTTGTTTCAATCTATAAAAATAGAATTGTACCCATCCCTGTGAAAAGTTTGTCTCTCACGAACTTGGCACACTCCTACTTTTCTACTTTTGCTCATATTTTAAATTTTTTTTGAAAAAGAGCGTGCACAAATTTAAAACTTTTTTTTTTTATCTTGTCGATATGAAGCAAATCAACGTTTTTCTCGTTAGGTGTGATTAAATTTGAATTGAAAAATGCAGAACTTCTGCAGTTAAAATACACCGTTTTGAATTTTCTTTAATTGGATTTACATAAAAATATTTACTGCAGCATACAGAGATATTAACTACACTGTCATTTTGGACGAAATTAATTCACGGCCCTGGAGAGGGAAGTCTAGGCGAATCGTCATAATCTGCGATGGGCCTAAAGCCGTCATTCCAGCCAAAATAGCTACGTGTGTAGTCGTAAATCCACCTCTCACTGTATTTTACTAAAAAGGTCTTAATATTTGGTGCATCAATGCAACCAGCACTATCGTGAAGGCAAATAAGTCGGAGTTAACTACACCAATGTTAACTGCATCTTTGAATTAAATGCAGACGCAAATCCATTTCGTTGCCCTTTTGAACGTAAGTCCAAAAGAAAACGCACACGGAAGTAGTTTTGCAGGCCATGTGAGTATGGTTGAGTGACAGGTTCAATTTCGCGATCAGGCAGTCTGACATTTAAGGCCAAATGGCAACGGGAAGGGGTGTGCACCTTTAATCATTAACCAAACCCAGTTGGCTAGTAATGTTTATCTTTCCGACATAAATTTCTGAGCAAAAATAGTCTTTATTCCCTGGAATTGGAATTCAAATTATAGGTCGTTGCGTTGGCGTGAACTCTAAGCCATTTTCATTTGTGTATTTTCACAGCTGTGAGTATGGGGGGGGGGGGGGTAACCTCTAATGCTTTTTTCTTTAAAGGGCGAAGCCATTTTTTGTTCAGTTAATCTTGTTAAAACTGCATCACAATAAACAAGATTTCTTTTATTTCAGATCCAATATCTCACCATGATGAAATCCTTGTCGGTCGTTCTTCTGGCAGCCGCCATTTGATCTACTCTCACGGCAGGTACTCCCAATGAAGTTGAAGAACGTCAGGGAGCAGCAGGGATTTTGGCGATGGTCAATATGATGTTACCCAGTCTTGGTTTGTCGCAGGAAATTCTTGCTTTTATTCAAAACACTGTCATGCCTCTCCTCACTAAACTACTTGGTGGGGACACCACAACCGCATAAGAGTATATACTTATTGTATTTCATTGTAGGAATGTGTGAAATAAATCTGTTCACCTCTTACGAGGAAATTCCGAGGCATTACTCTTAATCCTTTTTTTTTTTTTTTTTTAATAATAATAAGATTTACCGCAGAAGCAGCAGATCTGGCAAGGATCCGAGGATCACTAACTGCCAGCCTTGACTATAAAATAAATAAATAAATAAAATGCAAAGGCCCGAACATGGAAGGGCCACAAGGTGTTCACTAAGGACTGCCCCGCTAGTTAAAATTATTATGTGTAAAAGATAAAAGATGATCGTTTATAGATGATAGCTTTGCTTTAAAGGATGTCATGTTATGCGCCATAACCACATCCTCAGGAAGGGAGTTCCAAAACTTCACCACCCGAAACTAGAAAAAGTGGCCACGACAAGTCCTACGCAGAGTGAAAAAGTACCCAAAGTTAAAATCGACCATGTTGTGAAGCAACAAGTAAGTTAAAGTAAGATCATATGCTTCAACCTACATAACTCCAAAGTATCTACCCTGCAACAGTCGCACTCGATCCATGTAACAACAATGTGAGCGACCCTGTAACCTCTTTGTAAAAGAACGCTGCACAGACTCAACCAGGTTAATATCCTTAATTAGGTTTGGTGACCAGACCTGTGTGGCGAACTTCAATATCGGTCTCACAAAGATGCAGAACGCCCAAAAAAGCGTCCTGCGATCACCAGACGAGAAACGTCGTCATTCTTCGGCCATTCTTTAAGGCTTACACGTCAGGCGATTGATACGAGTGCGTTTTATTTTCTAATCATTTATGTAGCGAAAGCATGGTAGTACGAGACTCCTTGTTCTGGAAAGGAGCACCAACCCGACTTCACATTCTCAGCTAGAAACGAGAAATAACCTGAAATTGTCAAAGGCGTCGGTTGGGGTTCTGTCGACGGGGAAGGCACCAGTCAATACTAACACTACAGAAGAAATTGGTAAAATTGTTCCATCAGGTGCAACGTTATTTTAAGCCTAAGAAATCCGCTCTTCCGTTGTTTTTCCCTCCATTCTTATCTAGTGCACCTTGTAGTTATGCCCTCCAAAACCCATACTGGTGCCAATCTGGTGCCAATATGGCGGCAAATGTCACTGCTCTATAGTCTATCATTATTTATTAATGACGAGTTTCCTAAGTCGAAAACAAACCATCAAATGCTGCATACGAAAATCAATCAGCCGCTTTTTTTGTGTGTGGTCATAAATCAACACCCTCATGCGCGAAGCATCGTGCTTTCTGTCGCGAGCCATGTTTTCCGTTGAAGGGAAGAAACAACCAGCGACTCTAGTGTTGACTAAGTAGAAACTATTGAGCGAGAAAACATACGTTGCCATAAGTGCGCGTTTGCGCATCTACTCACCTTTGCATCCTCGCAGCTAGAAGATATAAATATCTGAAATTCCAACATGGCGGCGGTTTTTTGCTCTGCCAGCTCGCATCGAAACGAATCAATAATCGAGTTTAGGAAGCGAATGGGGAAATTGTTTCGTCAGGAGGAATTCTTAAATTTTACTGTCACGAATTATAAGACTGCAAGCAAGCATTTGCTCAAACGATGTCGAATTCAGATAATCCAGGAAGCGTTGTCTATGGCAACAACACCTTTGCAATCGCGATTAAATTCCAGCTGCGAGAATGCAAAGGTGAGTTGTTGCGTATACGCGCCCTAAGGATACAGTTGCACAAGGAAATCTCGCTAGCTAGAAGAAAGTTGCGAGCTACAGAGCAATAGCAGAAATTTCCGTTACCGTGGTAAAGTACACAGTACAGCTAACTGTTCGTACAGCTAACTACTTACGTGTACTGCTTGTTCAGGGGTGCTGATCACATCCTTATAATACTGGCTTTCCCCCATTCCACATATACAGTATGTCTCAGAATTCCCGTCCACACAAAATAGATTGCTATATACTGTAATATGAGTTGGTAATAATAACAACAACGTACTCATATAGGAAATCACTTATGGCAGTCCGATGGTAGTTCCCAAACTTACCTTGGAGGTCGTTTTCAAGGTCATCCAAAATATATCTCTTAACTATTCAAGGTGCGGACATAAAGCTGAGTAAAAAGTTATTTGGGATTATAACATAAGTCCAACGGAAACAGAAATGGAATCGCGCAGTAAACACGGAATATATGGCCAAAACAACTTCCACACTCCAGGGGAGATAACCAAGGGGTAGCGATAAGCCATCACTTGTTGTATCATCACGTGTATTGTGTATGCTCCCAACGTCTGCGCCTCTCCAATTTTCAACCAGACAGCCTATTTATTCACCACCAGTCACGTGGTGGAAGGGTTCGAAGAAGATACGTAAATATACCTTCCAATCAAATGTTCCTTTCCGACTGCGATCATGTTCACCCTCCAGCCGTGCGATTATTTAGAGACAACGATGATCGTTAGGGACACCACTAAAAACAAAATGCAGTGCTCCAGACAATCGTTGAACGATCATCGTTGAGCAATAAACGCACCGAGCAAAACCAACGATCTGCCAGTCCTTGGAAACTGACAAAGAACATGTACACCAACACATCATTTATCAGCGAGCCATATTGCAAAAGCAGGGCTAACACTATTACTTATCGCAGGGCTGGTCGTTAACACAGACTGTTTTCTTCATCAAACCTTTTACTCTTGATTTATTCTTTATTTATAATTGGCAATTGTGGCATATGTGGTCACAATTCTTTCGTCAGCAGTGAATGTTCCATTGTGACCTCAGATGACGTCAAGATTGGCGTGCTTATAGGTACCATGTACGCGCTGTTTTCCTCCTTGAGTCCGGACTAACGCTAGCCCCGACACGGTCTTCCAAGTGTCACGTACGCGCAAACCCTCAAACAAGCACAGTCTTAACAAAAACTCGCGCGTTCTGATTGGTAGATGTTGTGGACAGGATGTGACGAAGCGGCGGAAAATGGTGGTCAGCGCGCCGAACGAAATAAACGATCGTCAACCAGTTTCCAAAACCAAACGAAATGATGGATTGACGACGAAAATGAAATGTTAATCGCGATTGTGGGAGAAACGCGCGTGCGCGTTTCATTACTAGCAGTGCCATGCTGGCTTCAGCATGGGAGGACGAATGTTGGAATCTTACCGAATGAAAAATAATTTTATCGTTCTCTTAAAGTTGTGTACGTTTTGAGGCCGCCTTTTGATGTCTATTTGTTAAAATGTTAAAAGCCATACATTTTTGTTCAGTTTAACCATCAAATCAATAACAGCAGTTGTATAACATTAACCAGTGTAAAATACATAAACTCTATAGTCTTTTTCCTGAAATGCGCTCATTCTCAGTCATGTAAAAGATCGTATATAATTTCTATCAAAACTGTCCCTCTCCGTTCCGACGTAACTTAGCAGTTAAAAGGGCGTTAATGCGCCTTTTTTTTTTAAACTTGGTTGGGGAAAAAATTATGAAAGGATAAAATCAGCTTTTTCAGTATTAAACATTTTGAAACAGCAAATGGCCTCGTATCAATATACAAAACTCGTTGTAGTCTTAAGTTAGATCTGTTATTTTTTCATTATTTTTTTTTTACATTCCTTAGGTACTTCAGATTTTTTTTTTTTATTTTTAAAAATAAATTGCTTGGAGCCTTACGTCATCTGAAACAAACTACTTGTGTACATGAACCAGCTCAATTTTGAGCATTATTAGGAAATTTTTGATGGAGAAAGAGCCGAGTAAGAGCAGGGGAAAGCCTGGGTGATCTGATCTGGGAAACCTACGACCATTGAAGGTCGTGAATAGATCGCACAGTCTATGAAAGAGTGTGATACCCTGACCACCACAGCTTGGCAGAAACTTTGCCAGGGTCCCCTTTGTAGTCATCGACCAGGTAAGCTTCTTCTGCCACTGCTCAGCCACCTTGACCACCAAATTAAATGTTGCGTTAATAGTTTGCTTTGCGTTTTACCATTTGGGGTTTCAACATTTTTTTTATTCTAACAAAAGAAATTAACTGAATTTGTCAGTTTTGTTAGATTTAAAAAAAATTGAAACACAAGCTGGTTAATGTGATGCAAACTTATTAACATTAAAAATTAAATGTTAATAGGTTTGCATCACATTAACCAGCTTATAGTTTCAATTTTTTTTTTAAATCTAACAAAACTGACAAATTCAGTTAATTTCCTAGATTTGGCTGTAGAGGGCAGAGAAAATATTTTTCTCCCTGACCAAAAAACAAATGAATTTCTCCAGTTTCTCCTATCCAGTCATTGACCACGTTAGCTTTTTCAGGTCACTAAGCTAAACTCTTGTCACTGCTCAGCCACCTTGACCACCAAATCAAATGATAAGTATAAAAAATTTGCTTTGCATTGATTCTAGCCGCGGAAAAAAGCTGAACGAAAATCGTTTCCTTTTTCCTCTACCTTTTTTTCTAAGATGTTTTTCCGTGGCTTTTTTTTTTTGGCAGGCTTTTCTTCGGCGCACGTATGAATAGGTTCATATACTGCGGCCGCGATGCAGCCACCGTGAAAATAAACAAAAAAAAATCGACTCATCAGGAGCATTGCTCATTGTTTGTCTGTTCGTCAAAATAAGGCATCATTTGTAGGAGGTGACGTCAGTCAGGCGTTGTTGGACCAAGGCCAAAGTGGACTAGCGCGAGATGTCATGTACGCGTGGTGGGGCTAAAGGAGGGTGTCATGTACGCGTGTTCGACGTTAATCCGGACCGACTCACAAGCACGGTGCTTGAGTTAGTCCGGACTAGAGAAGGGTCCATGTACGGTCGGTACATAATTAGGCCGGGTAGCCTAATCAAGTTCACTTACACAAACGAATGCGTAACGTAAGGCAAATGACATGGTTTATTCAATGAGCAACAAATTAATACATCATGATACAAGTCAGCTGATCACATGCGGCTATCAGCTGACTTGTATCATGTTGTATAAAACTATTGTGCATTGAATAAACCATGCCATTTGCCCTCCGTTACTCATTCGTTTATGTAAGTGAAATAGATTAGGCTACTCGGCGGTCTGGCCTAATTATTATGGTAAAGATTTCACAATGGTGATGAGGATGGGATGGACTGGCAGTAATTTACAATAAGTTAACAAACAATGGAGCATTCACGGCTAACGAAAGCATTGTGGCTACATATGCCACGGCAGTCTTAAAAACAGCAGGCTAGTAAGTAGGATTAACCACAGTTTCCCCCGCTAAACCTGACTGAAATCAAGGATCTGCTATGCAGACCACAAATATCTGCCTGTGTTTTTTTTTAATGCAAATTCTCAACCATTTTCTCTTTATTTACCCTCAGAAAATCCTTTCGGGTGTTTTTTTTAAGTCACGTTACTGAGGCAGTCAGCTTCCGATTCAACTGGCATTCTCTTGGCTTGCAGTCGACGATGCTAACCACTGAGCTGTACCGCCTCGCTTTGCTAAGGGTGCCCGGGTACCACTCACAAAGGTTGCGTTGCACGTTGGGAGTTAGTTTTTTAGCTGTTCGTAGGCAAGGGATACATGTTCCTTCCAAGTGGTAAAGGGTATATACCTTTGCAAATCAGGAGGTTTGGCTGTCCGTAACATCTGGTTCTGATTGAGCTTTGTACAATTCTACGGTGCGTATTAGTAAGCGCTTTTGCCATGTCGAAGCCGAGTGCACTACTCAGAAGCTTCACATTAAAATTTGTTCTAATTCCTGAGCATTTCCTTCTTTTAACTCATGCGAAAAGAAGCAGACGTTCATAGTTCAGTAGTACATGCTTATTAGGGTGGATTTTTACAATTCCTCATTAGCAGGGTGTGGCAAAGTTGCTTCAGGGCATCACTATCACTATCACACACACAAAATTTCATCACTTTGGGGTCATGTCTTGAGTGGCCCCATGGACCTTCAAGTTTAGCATTGTACGGCAATGGGTGGGAACGGCGAAAAAGGCAAAAATTATGATTTGACTGGTTCTACATTTAATTTTAACATTATCTCCCTTGAAACATTTAAGAGACTAAGAAAGGTAGCCGTAATGGCCAGAAAATTTTTGTTATTTGCACAATTATGTAAGTAGTAGTTATGGGCCGATATTGTGTAAAAGACCATTTTTGCCAATTTTTGATGCTAAATTATACCCACAGTTTTTAAGATAATAAAATTCTTTTAATTACGACATGCTTCGTAGTTGCAGAGAGAATCGAATGATATAATTTAAAAAATTAGATTTTTAAACAGTCAAATCATCATTTTTGCCTTTTTCGCCATTCCGCCCATTGCCGTACAATGTTAAACTTGAAGACCCTTGGGGCACATCAAAACATGACCCCAGAGTGATGAAATTTTTTGTATGTGACAGTGACACCCAAGAGCAACTTTTCCACATCCTGCCAATGAGGAATTCTAAAAAAAGTTTTCACACTCCACCTAACTTTATTCATTCGGCTCATTGACGACCAAAATGGTGCACCGACAACCGCAGCCGAAAATACACTGCTTATCAAATTAGTACACCAACAATCGCTGCTTAAAATATACAGCTTATCAAAGCAAAGTGTATTTTCATTTGAGCTTATATACATGCTTACGCATCTTTTCAGCATGACCCTGCAAAGCGAGAAGTAGCACGCTCAGACTATGGCTTCTCAGGGGGCAGCTCTCAAGACCTGAAATTCAGCACCGTCTTCATTTTGTCGCCATTTTTGGGTCGGTCCATTTCTTTCAAGGGAAGAAGAGCTGGTTTTTCACTCTTTTATGTTCTCCTTCCAATGTGTGGTAATAGGTTGGAGGGGGGTGAGGTTGAAGCTTAATGGTGCGTTGACAATTTAGTCACAGTGCAGTGGTTCAGGCTCCCACTGCGCCACACGTTAGAGAGGTGTTGAACAAACCCCAAATCTAGATCTCATCATAGATCTGTACCTCCTGCAAATTTTTTTTTAAATACCCGGAAAGGATGACAGACTTATTCCACAACTGAAGCGCTTATTCTCGTGGCAGATGGAAATGGCGATGAAGACCGTCAACACTGTGACAGTCAACAAGTAAGTGACGGACCGTAAGTGGTCATCGGCGCCAATGACATTCAGGATAGTGAGGTCGATTACTGATTTTATCAGGACACGTCGGACAAAAGCATGAATTTTTGTGTGTGGCACACTTAGTGTACGGGCAATGAGAAAATGGCATGCTCCACGAAATCTGAAGCAGTTCTTAGGCTATATACTAAAATAAGTTAATAGTAAGAAATCTACGTACACGGATGCACTTTTCACGAACATTAATAAACAGACCAATTTAATACGCTGAAACTTGGTACAGGAGTTCTACACATCATTTATGACAAATAACGTCCTATGAGAAAATGCCAAAAATTCAACAGGAAGTGAATATACTGCTTACTTACGGTAAATAGTCTTTATCACATAACTCCTAAACCGTTTAACGGACAGGGTCTCAAATTTTGCATGCATATTCTAGAGACCATTTACGTCAATTAATATTTAATGACATTTTGTTGTCGTTCTACTGGCAGTGATGGTAAATGTCTGTTCTGGTATTATACCTTCGCGAACTTAGAAGGGATAGTCGGCAGGTTCTAAATTTTGCACATACCTTTCTCACCTCTATAATAAATAACATTCTATGAGAAAATATTGAAAATCCATCCGGAAGTAAATATACAGCTCAGTTCCGGTAAATAGTCTCTATTGCGTAACTCCTAAACCGTTTAACCTATTGGTTTCAAATTTTGCAGGCGTATTCTAGAAAACATTTGCGTCAAATATCTAATTACATTTTGTCATAACTGTACCGGAAGTCGCAGTAAATGGCAATCCCGGTAGGATTTATTTGCCAAGATGCATAATTCCTAAACGGGTTAGCCTAGTCGGCAGAATCCAAATTTTGCACGTACCTTCCTTCCGTCAATGACAAATAATGTTCTATTGCAAAATGTAACAACTACTGGAAGCGAATGAGTATAGTTATAATGTCACTACACGTAAATAATCTATGACATAGCTCTCTTATTTTGCTGGCTTGTTCAGTGACATCTAACATCTAGCGGGGAAAGCGATGAGGAAAGCGGGGAAAGCGATGAGGAGGAGCATTCGGGAATCTGGGCAAACACCTCTGCACCATTGTTGCAATAAAGGACAGTGTTAGCACATTGTTGCCGACTATCGTCGAACATATTTGTAAAACAACGATTTTCATTGTTAGTTAGCGAGACATTGTTGTGATAGTATAACGAGCCATTGTTAAAGGGGTTCATGACTCGCATCAAGGAAAATTAGTGACAGACTAGAGGAATCCCGTGCTACGCACGGGGCCGGTCATGAATTAAGTTTACCCACTCCCCCCCTCTTCCCGGCCCCACTCCCATTCCTCACTCCCACTCCCAACTCACCACTCCCACTCCCACCCCCATTTTCGCATACACTGGCTAAGAAACACTTTCAACGAAATTAAGTTTCTTCAATCCAGTTTTTGTGCACTGGCTGACAAACGTTGATTTTCGTTCGCTTCGCTCACGCAATCAGCGCATCCCATGGCTCAAATCACTGGATGCACCATTTTAAAAATTGTCATGCTCAAACATCGTTCCCGGGCACAACGGAGCCGGGACACGTTTTCTCGTTTGCTCGTTTGCCCGGTGCTCATCTTTGAAAGCCTTCATCTGCGAATTAAATAAGCCATAGCATCGTTTCCAGCTGCCAATTTCATTTTACCCATCAACAATCAACGGTTTGCTATGCACGGGGCCGGTCATGAATTAAGTTTACAGACCCACTTTTCCTGGCACACTTAAGCAAATAGAGTTGTGTTTTTGGATTTTACTGAGCGGACTGAAAATGGCGTAATTTTAAAACATTTACGAACCTTTTCCCCCTCCCTATCCTGGCAACTTTGGATACTGGCTTACAAACGGTGATTTTTCTTGGCCTCAGTCGAATTCGAATTCCAATTATTAAGCTCAGAATTTATTAAGCTCGTAATGCTTCTCGTCAATTTGTACAAACAGGTATCCCCGTAAGGATATAACTTAGTTTTCTCAAAGTTGTTTATTCCTTTAAGCCATTTTTACCATGCAAAAATTCCCAACTTTACCACTGAAACGTTGGTAAAATTGTGTACCAAGTTTTTCTGGGCCGAAAGCGACTTTACTTAAAAACCGAACCAGTGATAAAGTCTCAATAAAATACAATAAATTGGAATAATTGCTTCACTAAACGCCTAAATATCGATACATGTGAACAGAGTGGCGTGCACCGGGGGGTGGGGGGATTTTTATTTTTCAAAATGCCCTTTTTTGCCCTTTTTGAAGAAAAAACATGCCATATATTGCCATTCTTCACTGAAAAATGCTGGTTGCAGCGAGGAGAAGGGCCTAGAGCCTTAAAAAGGGCAAAAAGAAAGCTGGCAAGCTCAAGAAAGGGGCCAAAAATGGTAAAAATAAAAAGTGAGTGACAAGCAAAACAAAAAAAAAAACAGAAAAATATAGACTCAGCGGCCAGCGTGCCCTTTCACTGAAAATTGCCCTGCCCTTCCCTCTCGGTAGTCTGTGCACGCTACTGTGTGACCATTTTCGTTACTTATTAGAAATAAATAGATAACAAACAAAAGTTTTCCCCACACAGAGTACCAGAAGCTTCGTGTCGAGGAAATGCAACTGTATTGAACACTTACAGTGCCCAAGAAATATTGACGTCCATTTTTTCATATCTTTGTGTCACTCAGTAAATACAAGCCGATAATGAACGGTACGCGGACACACAGGCACTGGACAATTAAGCACCGGATACTTAGGCACCCCAATTTAGGCACTGGACAAATGGGCACTTGGACAAATAGGCACCAAGTTAAAAAAAAGTTGTTTAATTGGGTTGGATTGTTCTCAAATGGTGGGGGGGGGGGGGGGGGAGAAAACAAGTTTCCTTTAAAATGTTCGTAGCGTTCAAAACTGCTAAAGATTGTTGGCATCTTTATTACACTAGCATCTTTGATGTTATGTGTTAGCCGCAGCGAGCGCAGCAGCGCGTGTGAGGCAACGTCAATTTGGAACATTAATTCATCACAAAAGAAATGTCGGGCAAAAACGCAGAAACTCCTCCCCAACGGACCACACGACTCAGTGTCCCAGATATAAAGTCAAACGATAGTATCTCTGATGTTATGTGTTAGCCGCAGCGAGCGCGGAAGCGCGAGCGAGGCAGCGTAATTTGGAACATTAATTCACCACACAAAAATTTCGGGAAAATATGCAAAAATTTCCCCCAACAGTTCACACGACTTAAGTGTCCCAGATTTAAAACAAACGATACAGAATATGAGGGCAATCTATCCCAACTTAAAAAAAAAAATTGGTGCCTGTTTATCCGGGGTCTATATTTCCAGGTGCCTATTTGCCTGGGTGCCTAAATGCTCAAGTGCCTATTTGTCCAGTGCCTAAATTCGGTTACCTATGTGTCCGGTGCCTAAATGTCCGGTGCCTATGTGTCCGACATCCAAAGAAGCATATACGTCACTTCAGTTTCTTTGTTGTTTATTTCTAAACAGGATTTTTTGTCTCACAGATTTTAATGGATTTGGGACACCTAAAAATGAATGCCCTTAAACCTATAAAGCTCAAAAATCTTCTCAGTAAAATAAAACCAAAATACACTCGTCGTTGCCGCTCGGGATTGTAGCGAAAACTGCGCGTGGCCATCAAGACGAAAAAAAATTCACGTTATATTGTAGTCCCTAAACGCTACGACATGTGTTTTATTTTGCGTTATTTTATTGAGAAGATTTTATGAGTTGTTTATGAGTTATTTATCTTCTGACTAGCAAAATAAATATCATAACCAAGGGATTATTTTTTTTTATAAATTCTATTGTTGGGACTTTGACGCATACAGTAAAGTCATTCTGTGTCACCTACGCTACACATTCAAGAACAAAAGGTGTTTATCAACATGTGATTTATGACAAAAGCCATACAGTTCAGGATATTTCAGGGCGGTTTGAAGTCTATTGGCATTGGAAAAATACGATGACAAATGACGGAACCAACAGAATGGAGAGCGATGCAATTCAGTCATGTGCGCAAATATTCATACGAATTCAATTTACATTTGGATTTCATGACACATTACTTGCTGAAGACTTGATCCATCGCTATTATATGTTACCGAAATGTATACATCATCAATACCATCCAAAATATGTGAGTCACTGTCAGTTCCCAACTCTACCTTTTTGTAGAATTTCAAATAAAAAAGAATTCTGTCGTGGCTCAGCATTCACTGAGAAGTCTCCTGCTAGACACGACAGGTAAGCAGCATACGTAAAATTACAAGCGTAAAATAGGAAGGTGTAACGGGATGTTTCCTATTTGCAATGACGCTAGTATTTTGGCTCTGTTGTATTAATATGTCTAGTCGCCTGAAATAACAACTCATAATTGAGTGATCCCACTGCGAACCACACTGACCAACTGGAACCAATCCATAACCGATGACTACCATACCGCCTTTATCAACGCGGCCACTTCTCCATTAGCTTCCATTTTTTTTTCGATTTCATTTTTTGTTAAAGAAACGAAAGCGTAGCGCTATCGCAATGTGTTTTTATGTTTTTTTTAACCAATCACTGGCCTTTCTGGAGTGGTTAAAATGCAATGATCAAATTATGTTAAAGAATTACGTCGAAAACGATTTTCAACATTCCAGGTTATACAGTAAGTTGAACTCTTCATCCCCGTGTTGCATGAATAAATCGGTTTACATTCCAATGAATTCTCGGCAGCTCCCACTCTTACGTAATTAAAACGGCAGCTAAAAATTACGCTTAATAGTTCAGTTATCTACCCACCCAGGCTAAGGTCTCTTCACCTGCAACCGCTGGTGTGCCTTTATTTTATTATTATTGACTAGCCATGTCGGTCACTTCGCTCACTCTGTTGGCACGATCAAGGCTTCCCGCTGTTAATTCGATCCAGAAAGTATCTCAAAATAGATGCACTGCTTTTTTCGAGCGCAACCTGGCAGCTTTTGTTGTTCACACTACGTTCGTTACATTCTTAGGATGCTCGCAATTTATCTACAGTAAAAAAAAAAAAAAAATAATAATAATAATTAGCTTAACCACACAACAGTGGTTAGGAAAATGGAAGGGCAAATACAACCACTGACACGAGTCATATTCTAAACTTTCATATATAATGGGAATCTATTGCTGTCATCGCAACTACACCAGCAGCTAATAAGTTCTACGTAAAAATTTGGCAAAAGACAACGATTTTTAACCCACGTTTGAAGGCAGCGACGGTATTAGACGCAACAACCCTCTCAGTGAGGGAATTCCAAGCCGGCAAAACCCGAAGAGAAAAAAAAATCTACGGCAGTCGAGGTTGGATTCCAAAAGACGTAGCTTAAGTGAGTGTCCCCTAATCGATGCCACATTATTAAGCTCAAACAATGGGATATCCACGGTGACGAAACCCCTCAGAATTTTGAAAGTCAGGACCAAATCAGCAACTAAACGTCGAAGTTCCAATGGCTTCAGGTCGAGTTTCCTTAATCGTTCATTCGAAAGAAGCTCCCTCATAGTGGAAATACTTCTTGCGAACCTTCGCTGGACAGACTCCAGCCTGTCAATATCCATCAGCAAGTACGGGGACCACACTGGGCTGGCATACTCCCAGCAAAGGTCGCACGATTGTCTTGTAGGCTTAAACCTTAGTGTCAACACTCCCAGAAGTAAAACAGCGATTCACAATAGCCAGTCGCCGCAAAGCCGGAGCACAAATTTTGATACAGTGAAGAGAAGCTTTCAGGTCAGAGGTACACCACACACCCAAATCGCGGGTTACCGAGACATCAGGCAGTCTAAAACTATTTAACGTATTTCAACGCAAAAAGAATTTATTTTACTATATACGCGGAGTACCGCAGCTAGCCTTTTTCAAAGGGGGGGGGGGGGGATGGAAGGGTTAAATTCAGGACCTCCGAAAATAAAAAAAAATAAAAATCGGTTCATGGTTGTGGCCTATTTTACAGTACTTTTAAGTAAAAATGTGGGCCCCTTGCTTTGAATTTTGGGCCCCCTTAAACTCCTAGGGCCAGGTAACTGGTACCCTTTGCACCCTCCTTAATTTCGGCACTGATATAAGGCGGAAATACCTCTATCTACTCGCTCAATCCGCGCACACCCTGGTTTGGAAACCCATCATAACATCGTGATGCGCGTTGAGACATACTTACTTAACTTTTGCTTGGTGACATGCCCTAAAAGTCGTATTTTGGTGCGAAAGGGAGTGTATTATCTAATTTACACAAGGGGCTTGCAGTGCTACTTTCAAGATTCAGCGGCACTAGTCCAAAAAAGACGGATCCATTAAAAATGTATAGCAAAATTTACGAACACCTCCAAAATCAATGAGTGTGAGAATGTTATTTTAGTATAAAAGTAAAATTTTCCTCATTCTACTGTCATTACCCGATATTTAGCAACAATCCACTCGTAAAATTCTGACACCTTTGCCGTATTAACTCTTGTACTGAACCTCATGACTCTAATCTTTTAACTTTTTAGCACGAGTTAAACTTAATATCAAAGTTAAACTACCCGGCTACACCTAAGTACTAGCACCATAATCTTAGTAGAGACACACATATTGGGTTTTGATTTCTGTCTCAACTGAACATCAGAAATGTAATTTGTTGTTTAACACAAAATACATTTTTTCTTTAGTTTTGTGGGATCTTTTACGCATTTTCCCCCTTGTTGATTGTTGACTAACAGTAACAGATTAAACGTTTCACGGCAATGCACAACATTGCCTAAAGTGTGTTATGTCATTTTCGTCAACTGTAACGTAACAACTTATTAATGTGAAATCCACGTTTAATAATTGATTATTAAACATGAAGGAAGATGGATATTACAAACAAAAATGTCAAGTGTGCCGTAAAAAAGGGGGATATCTGATTGAATTTTCACTTGTTAAAATGAACACGGAAAAAAATTGATGAATTTTCATTGAAATAATAAAATGTACAAGTGAGAAAATTCCATCTGTTTTAAATATATGATTGGAAAAGCATAACAGCACCTAAACAGATGGAATTTTCTCAATGGTACATTTTATTGTTTCAATAAAAAATCATCCGTGTTTATCCGTGTTCATTTTAACAAGTGAAAATTCAATCATATATCCCCATTTTTTTACGATTCACGTGACGTTTTTGTTTGTAATCCGTGTACCTTTTTACAGCTATGGCGTCGCGCTACAAAGCTATGCAGTCAATTGTTGCTGCCACTTTGAAACAATTCAACTCAGCTCTGAAAGCCTGCATCTGCGACATAAATACGCCATTCTATCCTTTCTAGCTGCCAATTTCGAGCCTCGAAATTAACAACGTAGTATAGTTTGGTTTAAATGTATATCGTTTAGCTGAAAGGGTCAAAGGGTTTTTAGCGAGCGTTAACCGCACCCGGTCATCTGCCCGACGAAGCCCTAAGGCCCTGAGGCACCGCCCTTCAACAATCGACTTTTTAGCAAAGACATACCACGCGCACGAAGAATGAATATGGAGTTTGCAGAGTGGCATTGTTCCCTAATCACAATCGTTAAAACAATGTGAAACAATCAAAATGATCGTTCAGGGACCTGTAACTCCAGAATGGTTCAACCAATCGAAAAAGTGGTCTCTCTGAGGATGAAGCCCAGGGAAATATCTGGCTAAGATCATGTTTCAGATTTTAGGTAGGTGCAGTAGTTTTTTCTGAAACCGTGTCAAACAAGAAGAAGAACAACAACAAGTGAACACTTTTCAAATTTACGTGTGGCTCCATATTTTTACTCTTGCGCGGAATTGCATGAAGGTTGGTGTAAAGTTAGGAAAAGTTGCTATCTACTATCTGGCCAAGTTTGGTCGAAATATATTGAATAGAAACGGAGAAATTAATAGTTTTAGTTTTGCTGGCGAGAGGACTTCAATCACATATATCAACACGGCTATCGCCGTGTATGATACATTGAACAAAAAGTAAAAGCGTGTTCCAGCTTCTTTTCAAATAACTGATTGAACAATGCTGACATAATCTACATAATAATGCTGGATGCCGGCTGAGCTGATAAAAAAAGAGCCGATAAGAAAAAACAGTAAAAGGCCGTACAATCACTTCCCCCCTCCTCACGCCCGCATTGCAAATGGACTCTCCCATTCTACCGGCCCCGTGAAAGAGCAGCCAGGCGGGAGTGGTCGATCAAGATCAGGCACGTACCTCGGCGAACAGGTTCAATCTGAAAAATGTCGGGAAGAGTGCCGGGAAAATGTGTCGGGAAAAGTGTGTCCGTATAACTTAATTCATTCTTCCTCTAGTTAATAATATATTGCACCTTTTAAGCTAAAACTTTTCTTTGGTTTACCTACTTACAGGGATATACCCCCAGCGCCATTTTTCTCGATCCGCCACATCAAGTACGGCCCCAAAGGTCTATTTACTTACCGTTAGTCTTTCCCTTCCTAAAGAACCGTTTTAAAATGTGGCGTCTAGGAGATTTTCTGTTGAATATTGTTAACTATACTTAAGAACGACCCTATATGACGCATTGCGCGCGAACAATAATCATGACGTTTCATCTCTGTGTGTACATCTACTAATTTTCTAATAATTACCTTAAGTAATCTAAACTAATGCGGTAACAATTAAAATTAATTATTCCAATAGATCGCCGAAGCAAAATTATAAGACAGTAGCCTAGAAAATAATAAATTGCGATTTCAAAATACGGGAATCATTCCGGTTTGTGACGACACAATCGTTGACTTGATTCTGTCTCATGTATTATTCCCAAAGCCAACCGAGACAGCAGCTATGCGAGGAACGCAGCTACCACCCCAGGCGACCGTGGCGCTGTATTGCTCGGATGACGATCTGCGCGTAGCTGTATAATTTGGCACGCGGAATGTTATAAGGCAGGCCGCGTGTCCCTTTAAAGCAAACATTACTTTTTTTCCCCGCAAGTTTTACAGTATTGCCTATCGTTCTTTTTAATGTTGTCAGACAATCGTACCCAGGGTAGTACAACCAAGGGCTTATAAGTGGGGAGCATCAATACTGTAACTCTTGCTTTGTATTCCATATTTTGTAACAAGGGGTTCTGAAAGAAAAGCAGTGATTCTCGCTTCCTGGCTGGAGACCAATTCAGTCGACGTCGCCAGGATCGTAGTTTATCAAAGCAACGTTAGTGGCGTTAAGTTCTCAGAACGTGTGAGAATTGGCGTGAAGCCGGGAGGCGAGACACGCAATATGTAACCAGTCGGCCCTGGCTTGAAGAAACGAAGCTCTTTTCTCTCTTTAATCTCATTTCATCCACTGTTGCTAGCCAACTTCAGTTGGTTTGGACCAATCTTAGTGATAGTTTGTTAAACAAGTTGCTAAATGTAAATCACACAATGTTTCAGCCATGGTGGTTCGTCATACAGCATTATTTTAACGTAGGTTACACGTGAATGCCATTAGGATCAATCCTTCGACAAGCGGGAGAAATCGAGATTTGAAACGTGGGGTACTATAATATTATAAGATGTGGACCAGCGCCCTTCTTTATGCTACTCCTGGTATAAATAATAATGTTTTTTTTTTTCCGAAAAAAACCTCAATATCAAGTTCTACAATTAGGATCATCAGAAATGATATAATGGTCAACTTAGCGTGTGTATGTATATTCTGGACAATCTTTCGGCCCCTACGGTGATCGGAGGTTTCCCGGATCGAATCCCCGGGTTGGCACATCCCTTTAACAGACATTTCTTCTTCTCTAAAAGTCTGGTAATGTTCAAAATTGAGTCGTTTCAGCCATGCAAGCATTAAATTGCATCGGCTGACTTAAGGCTCAAAAGAAATTATTTTTTTTTTTAAATAAAATAATAATAATAATAGGGTGGACCAAAAATAAAAAAATAAAAACTTTTTTTTTAAACTTTCAAATCGTAATAATAGGGTAAAGTTGGTCTTCGATCTTCTAATCACTATCCCAAACGGAAAAAAAATCTTTAAAAATGTTTAGAGGTGCCCACCTGGGCCTTAAGTTTAACATTATAAGTCTATGTAAAAAATTGCTAATTCTGAAGAAATTATTTTTGACTAGTTTAAAATGCAGCTTTTTTTTCATTATCTCATTTGGTACTCTCAGACACCAGTAAAGGAAGTCAGAACTAAATTTAAAAATAAAACATTTCCCCTAACTTCGTTTTAATTTACGCTGTAAAATCGGCTAAAAATGCTTCTTTTCCCTAATTTTGGTGGCAGATAATTCGCATTGTTTTCTGGAAGAAAGTTTTTTTTTTCTGATTTTGACTTCATGTAGAGTACAAAATGCGATAATATAAAAATGTGTGTTTTAAAACTAGTCAAAAATCACATTTGCAGAATTTGCGATTCTTCCCTTTGACTTACAATGTTAAAATTTCGGCCCTGGTGGGCACCTCTAAAAAACTTTTTAAGATTTTTTTTTCTATTTTGGGATTGTAATTAGGACGACGAATACCAACCTGTCCGCACTATTACGATTTGAAATTAAAAAAAAAAAAGAATTTTTTTGATCCACCCTACTATTTATGCTTCGTTTGCGCCTGCCATTACGAAATTTGGATTCTTGTTTAGGTTGTGGTGTGAAATTTGTATTATGACGATGTCGGGCACACGCGCACACGGAGGCTAGGTCGTGCGGCCAGTGGTCATCGCGGCCAAAAGCACTGCAACGTGCCTCGCGACCACGTCCGTTTTTCATTGATAATTCTCGATCACGGGGTGAAAAATGAACACGGAGCAAGTATGGTCGCCTGCACGCTGCCCGGGTTCCCAGTGGCCGCCGCGACTGGCTGGCCGCCGTGGTCAAGTTCGCGTTGATACATATACCCTAAGCATTCTCGTTGGCCGCAGCGACCTGGCTGCGTGGCTTGGTCGCCGTGTGCGCGAGTGCCCGCATTTCCCCAAAAAACTTTAGCCTCCAGCAGGCTGCAGAACGTCAAAATGTCTAAAAATTACTCTGACTCACCTGCCACTAGCCTCAACACTTTCACGAATCGTTTGGAATTACATCATGTAACGCTTTTTCTTTCTATCTTGTTGGTTTTTTTTTTAGGGGGGGGGGGGGGGGCGGGGGTGCTTTGCGTAGGGGGTGGGCGCCATTGCGTTAGCATTGGCTCGTCGCCGTCAACAGATATTATTATATTACGTTTACTGTGCCTACTATTCCGCGTCTTTATTCATTAACGTAAAACACAAAAAAATTCTTTTATTTTCAGGTCTAATCTCTCATCATGATGAAATCCGTGTTGCTCGTTCTACTGGTAGCCGCCATTTGCTTTACTCTCACGGCAGGTGTTCCCAATGAGGGGGCACTGAATTTCCAAGAACGTCAAGACTTGGAAGGGATGATGACGACGATTACTAAGTTTTTGTCCAATCTTAACGTGACAGATTTCCCTGCTTTTCTGCAAAGAATTGTGCGTGTGATTACCAGTATTTTAGGTGGCGCCGCCGCAGCCTCGTAACAGTATTGTAAGGGGGTCCTTCTTTGTGTGAATGAAGGCATTCTTCAACTCTGTTATGTTCTAGTTCTTTGTAGAATTTTTGTTCAATAAATTATTTAATGTTTCCGAACCAAACTGTGACTATTTCTTCCGATTAAAGACGGGAAAGTCAAAGGCTCACAAGAAATAACTAAATATAGACGCAAACCTCTTTCCGTTGCCTCTTGGACTTATATGTCAGACTGCCTGAGCGGGGAATCGAACCCACGACCTTTGAAACCAAAGGCGATGGCCTTACCGCTGAGCCAGAGTGGCACGGCATGTTTTTTTTTAAAGGAAACGTCCATAGGTAGCAGTTAACACGTGCATATATACATATAAACAAACACTTTCCAATCGCCACTGGAGGGACGCTTATTTGCCGCGCCATCCTCCAAGTGAATCGAATGGAACACTTAAACGTGAAATAATGATTAAAGACAGGAAAGCCAAAGGCTCACAAGAAATAACTAATTACAGACGCAAACCTATTTACATTGCCTCTTCGACTTATATGTCAGACGGCCTGAGTGAGAAATCGGACCCAGGACCTTTGAAACCAATTGGTCGTGTCAGTCTGGCTCAGCGTTAGGACCTTGGCCTTTGGTTTCAAAGGGCCTGGGTTCGATTCCCCGCTCAGGCAGTCTGACATATAAGTCCAAAAGGCAACGAAAATAGGTTTGCGTCTGTATTTAGTTGTTTCTTCCGGTTGTGGTTATGTTTTTTGATTGAACGTAGAATAGTTCTTTTTACAAGTGGGTTTTTTGAAGTTGATTTCTGTCTTCACTTACTTCACTTTCTTTTTAGCTTTTTCGTGAGACTTCCACATGTGAAGCACAAAAGTAAGACAAAAGCAGCTTCATTATCTCGAGGACTTAAAAAAAACTTGAAATAGATAAAGATTCAGTAAGGTTTTACTCAGCATAAAAAACTGGTAGGTCACTAAAGGGGAAGTCACTTAACACGAGCCCTAAAATTTAAATCTCTCCCAAGGGGGCGTTCAAGTGTTGCGTCATCAGGCAGAGTGGGAGGAGGGTTCGGCTACTGGTGAACGGAGAGAAGGAGAGTGGCCAGTTGATGACGTAAGCACCGCTATCCCAGTAAAAGAGATGTTATCTTTCTATTTTATCCCCTTAACGAATTTATTGCCGTATGGCTGCTACTCACAAGCCGGTCAAAAAATCAGAACGCATAGTCACAACACCAGCTCCATGAGGGGTCTCCGTGGATCTCGATCTTAGCGGGCAATACAAGCACAATGTAGTGATTACAGTCGTTGTCTCCAAACCAATTGAATACCAGATCGAATCCACGACTTAAAGGGACATCCGGCCTGCCGTATAACATTCCGCGTGCCAAATTACAGCTACGTGCAGATCATCATCTAACCAATTACAGTGCCAAGGTCGGCTGGGGTGGTAGCTGCTTTCCTCGCATAGCTGCTATCTCGGTTGGCTTTGTGAATAGTACACGAGACAGAATCAAGTCAACGATTGTGTCGTCACAAACCGGAATGATTCTCGTATTTTAAAATCACAATTTATAATTTTCTAGGCTAGTGTCTTATAATTTTGCTTCGGCGATCTATTGGAATAATTAGTTTTAATTTTTACCGCATTAGTCTATTATATTTTAGATCTCATGGTAATTATTAGAAAATTAGTAGATGTACACACAGAGATGAAACGTCATGATTATTTTACGCGCGCAATGCATCGTTTAGTGACCGGTCGTTAGTAAATAAAGTTCCATTATATTCAACAGAAAATCTCCAAGACGCCACATTTAAAAAAGGATTTTTAGCAAGGGAAAGACTAACGGTAAGGAAATAGACCTTTCGGGCCGTACTTGATGTGGAGGATCGAGAAAAATGGCGCTGGGAGGTATAGCCCTTTAAGTGGGACTGAAAAAAAGAGTCACCAGAATTAATTCGTGACTGAGAGTTTTGAGACAATTCGTGACAATGTTTTCTAGGCCCAGCACAGAAGTATGCCAAACCGGGCTCAATACGGACTTAATGGCAATGTAGGGAATCGACACACGACTGCTGCAGCTTTGACTTCTCTAGGCTAATCTATTGAACATAAATTAGTATTAAAAAACGCTTAAGCGTATAAAATACGGATGTAAGCCTTAAAAAACTTAAACCCCTAAAGGAACGTTTTTTAATACTAATATCCCTTATTTTTTTTCTTGTTTTAGCAAGAATAACACAGAAAAGAACACTTGTAATCACCTTAAAATAACTGTTATAAGAGAGTCTGTTCCATGGCTGATTCGTTTTATACTGCTAAGAGTGACTTTTGCACCCAATTTCATGTTTTTGGCTTGATCTATAAGAATTTGTTGCCCAAACCCCTGGGAAGCATCACGAGGAGGTTCTGGGGCGGGAGGGGGGGGGGGGGCACTGATGGCACTTTGGGTATTTCATTGGGGTCAATGGCTGGTTCGATTTTTACTGTTAAGAAAGACTTGTGTACCAAATTTATGTTTTCTGCAAAATTTCTGCAAAAATGTGTTACTCCACTTAATGAATTCTGCCCAGTGCTGTACAACAATAATTGCTCTGCCAATGCGAATACTGCAGTAACATCAAAATCGTGTTCAAAAGGCTCTCTGATCGGTGTTAATACCTACATTTTGAGCTGTACAAATTGAAAATTGGTTCATTGGTTCGATATCTAGGTGAGAGCAAAAGTTCTAACCTATTTGGCTTTCCGTGTCAAAAATAATGTAGTTACATTAAAATAGCATGCGAAAGGCTCTAGGCCTTGTCCATACCTACGTTTTAAACTATAGAACTTGAAAATCGGCTCTGTAGTTCGATCTCTGGGCGAGGACAAAGAGTCCCATGTACCGCAGTCCTTGATACATAGATGGCTTCTTTCTAACATTGGTGCGTCACAGCAAACCAAAGTATTGCTATGAGTACAGCAGCTTGGAGAGAATAACGTAACTTCGTAACGTTCTTTACATCCAAAAATGATTAACATAGTAACGATTGTACACAATTTCGATTATTGATCTTTTCTCATCCGCATTTCTCAGAAAACCAATCCATCAAATACAGAAACATACTCTAAATTCTACTTTGCCGAAAAAGTTTTAGCGTCGTCATACTCTTCATCCATTTAATCACTGAATTACACGGGTAAAACGGCGCGAGCGTTAACGCTGTATACAATAAGGGCGCGTTTACGCAGCGACAATTTACTTGCTCACCAGCTTTTACTTGGCTAATACTAAATCTGCTGGGTACTTCTCGTCTTTACCGGAGCATGCGGCTTTCGAGTTGTCTATACGCGGTAACCATGGCAACCTCGCGGACAAAGATCTTCACCTCGTGCCTCGCGACACGAAGTACGAAGTATTCGACATGACAGCGCTGATTCATGAGAACTAGAAAACAATTTTTTTACTGCAGATACAAGACGACGTATTGATTTCTGAATACAGGCATTCGATGGTTTAGGCTTCGATTCAATGATCCCGAAATGGACGCCATGTTCGATTTTGAATGCTCGCTGCGAGATGCTATTTATGTCTACCGTTGTCTGACCACTGCTATAAGCTGTTCTTTAAGCGAGAATATCAAATTTTGGAAACAGCTTGAAATGACAACAACGTTTTAGCAACGTTTAGAATTACCGTTGCACTTTGTTCTTTATCCGTGTTGTTATTTATAATGCATTAAATTTGTTATCTATTACCTCATTCATTTCAGAGAAACGCGAAATTGTTCGTAAATAAATAACGGTTGACTAGCAAATAGCGTTCGGCGAGCGAGAAGGTCTCGTTGCGTAAACGCGCCCTAACGCCACACTGCAAATAACTCCGCAATGCTGTAATGATGTAAAACTGAAAAATATTTTAATTAATTAAACGGACAAATTAAATCATTCAATTAAATTAACTGAAACACTGAAGGTTTACTAAACGTTTACAAAACACACAAAAAAGTTTACTGTTTAAAGTTTAGTTGCTTTCTACTAGCTCCCCTCCGATCATGCTTTCTTTTTTTGTTACTTGGTCACGTTGTCACGGTCACGTGGTCATCTCTTCTCATCCTTCTCCTTTTTTTTAGTAACTTGTAGTTTTAGCGATGGCGTTGCTGAGTTGTTGCAGGGCTCTATTATAGTCCCAGCCGGATCTTGGATGAAAAATAGCATACGCTACTGGGTTGGACAATATGGCCGCCGAAAACGCCACTGATGCGATTGATTTGTGTTGTTGCCGCATTCTGTCAACCGAGGGGGACACCTTCCGTACAAAACTGCCACTGTCCAATTGCAAAATTGCCACAAAATTACTGGTCCAGTAAGATATTCTTACTGGACCGCAGACTTGTTACTGGTCCTGTAGAATTTTCTTACTGGACCAATAACAATCTTACTGGTCCAGTAGCCAAGATATACAGGACTAGTAATAATCTTAGCCTGGAAGTGTTGATCCGGTTGAAAAAAAAAATCTACTAGAATGGTACCATTTCACCAGTTGACGATACATTTCTTACTGAAGTTATTGGTCCAGTTGAAAATATCTACTGGTTGTATTGGTTCGGTTAACCAGTTCACCTTTTAACGAAACATTTATTTCTGGAGTTACTGACCCAGTTTAACATTTTCTACTGTTGGGTACTGGTTCGAACCAGTAACGCAAGTAGATTTTTTCAACTGGACCAATAATTCCAGGATATTATCAACTGAACCAATACTTCCAGGATATCATCAACTGGACCAATAGCAACTGTGAGTGGCATTTAACTGGAACTTAACCAACAGTAGAATCTGAGCAACTGGACCAGTAACTCTAGTAGGGAACGGTTGAAAATATGAACTGGAGGTATCGGCCAAACTGAAAATACCTATTGGAGGTAATGGTCCAGTTGAAATTACCTACTGAACATACTGGTCCAGCACAATTTTTCCATTAGGCTTTCCAATAGGGTAGTCATACATCTATACTTACTCGCCACTAATCGGACCACAGGCTCTTCATTTCCACTCCACAGATTTACCTGCGTGCCGGCCTTGCCATCACTGCCATGCTCACTGCAACTATACACATATCAGAATGTGTTACTATCACACAAATTCCTTCAGGCAGTAATAGTTATTTGATGCGAGAGTTCTTTAATAGGAGAGTTTTGACGGGTGACACTTTTGCAGGGAGGAGTGGCATTTTTTGCAGTAGCGTTTCTCATGGTGGCACTTTGTTTCGTACCATTTTGATGAGTGGCATTTTGATGTGTTACCATCACCTTTTCATTCGGTTTAGGCCTAACCCAGCTGATGATAGTCAGCTGTTGATTTGCCGGTTAGCACAATCAGGTTAGAGAGGGAGCAGTACATTTACCCCACCCCATGCTAAACCAACAATTTACTTGTGGTCGCCATCTCTGATGTCAAAACACAGAAAAGCTTTATGCAAATCGATCACCAAATAAAATTATAGTAGACTTGCTAGAAAGTCTCCTATACGGAGTATGATGGCAAAATAACATTACAAACAAAAACGTTAAGTGTACCGTAAAAAAGGGTAAATTGATTGAAGTTTCACTTTACTTGTTAAAATGTATACGGATAAAAACTAATGACTTTAAAATTGAAATAAGTAAATTTACAACTGAGAAAATCGCATCTGTTCAAGTACTGTAGTGCTTTACCAGTTAAATTAATGTTAAAGCACAACAGCACTTAATTAAACAGATGCAATTTTCTCAATAGTGTACTTAATGGCTTATTTCACTTAAACATCATCAATTTTAATCCGTGCACATTTTAACAACTAAAGTGTAACTTCAATCATATAACCCTTTTTTTTGCGGCACACTTGACGTTTTGTTTTAATCCGGGTACCTTTTCATGGCTGTGGTGCATGGTTTATGACGTCGGCAATTGAATTGATGTGATGTTTGTTGCCAAACTTGATGCGAGTGAGTCGGCAGTAATTTTTTTTTTCATTTGCAAAGGTGTTAGCGCGCGCGCCTGCAGTGATTATTGCTTCCTACGTTCAAACAATTCAGCTCGGCTCTGAAAGCCTGCATCGACGAAATAAATACGCCATTTTATCGGTGCTAGCAGCCAATTTCGAGGCCTTTCGAAATTAACGTAGTTTATTTGGTACAAAACTACATGCGTTTTGCTGAAGCACGGATTCTTTCAAAAGGTTCAAAGGGTTCAAAGTGTTCAAAGGATTTTAGCGAGTGTTAACCACTCCTGGTCTTCTGCCCGATGAACCCCTAAGGCTTTCAATTCAATTTATTTTACGGAGCCGTGACCCACGGCCATACGCCCCAATCCGAGTACACCAAACCACAGAACATGTCAAGTCACAAACCAACAGAGTTACAATTCACTAGCACCTGCACCTGTTACCCGCACCTAGTTACTACACGTATGTAAGGCTTTCGAATTTGTTTATTAAGGGTTGTGGCCCAAGTCATGCACCCTATCCCATAGCTAAATACAATACAAATCAACTGTAACAGAACCTCCAGTCTTTCAGCACAACACACAACACTGCTCTAATTTGTAACGGATTTGCGAATCCTAGAACAACTGCGCCATCTCACTGTGTACACAGAGCCCTACTTTCCTCTCCATCCTATTCCACCAAACAGTGCCACCACTTTAAATGTCACATGGCAGTACGCACCTTCTTCCCCCCGCAGGCACACAGCACAGTACAGCACAACTCTAACTACATCTCCAACACCACTACACAGCACCACTCCACCCCTAAAGTTTACATCCTCACATCTCTTTCCTATTCAGTTAGCGTTTCATAAGGGCTACTCGGATCGATCAACTTGTCACGAGCTGGTCAACACAATAATACCTCAGGAACGCTGGAAAACAGGGATGTATGGGGAACATGTCGGAAAAACCATTCATTTCATTTTACTCATCAACAATCAACTGTTTAGGAAAGACATAACTCGTGCACGAAGAATGTACCTGGCACTGTTCCCTAATTAAACTGGTTAAAACAATGTAAAACAATAAAACTGATCGTTCAGAGTCCCGTAATGGCTCGACCAATCGAAAAAGTGGTCCCTTTGAGGATGAAGACCAAGGAAATTTCTGGCTCAGATCATGTTTCAGATTCCAAGTAGGTGCAGCAGTTTTTTTTCTGAAACGGTGTCACCCAAGACCAAGAACAACAACAACAACAAGTGAACAGTTTTCAAATTTACGTGTGGCTCCCTGCTTTTACCCGTGCACAGAATTGCATCATTTTCGGTATAAATACGCCTTTCATACTTCTCTACTATCTGGCCAAGTTTCGTCGAAAAGTATTGAATAGGAACGGAGATATACATTTTTAAAGTTTTTTACTCGACTAAGGACTCCCATCATACATTGATAACGAGACTGACAAATTTTGAAGCGGTCAGTAATGTGCAGTTGTTCCTGCACACACGGACGGACGAATATTTTATGGGACTTAATTATGCAGACTGGTGAAAACGTACCGATTGCTTGCCAAGTTGTAATGCAGTTAGGCACTGTGTATAACAGGTTATACGCTCTTATTTATCTTTAGAAAATAAAAAAAAACTAATGCATAAATTATATCAAATAAGAAAGGCAATAAATGAAAAAGAAATGAAAAAAAATAATTTACACAGCGAAATTAATACACAGATTTGTTGTATGCTTGCGAAATCTACTGTAATGGAAATAATTAATAACGTGTTGAATAAATTAGAAAAAAAAACACCGAATAGGGTGTTTAAAGTATTGTTCCAAAAGTGAAAGAAATAAGAAATAAACATAAAATACTTAATGTAATGTAAAAAATCTATGCAATTACACGATAACAATAAGAAATTTTTTCATTAAAAATAAACTTCAAAATCAAAGAGTGAAATCTAAACTTAGAAAAGACCATTTATTCCAACTTTTGTGGTCTAATAAATACGAAAAAATGACTACAGAATATAATTAAGTGAAAAACTTCACTAATTTACCAAATACATTGAAAACAGTCAATGGTTATAATGAACTTAATCAAAAAATGAAGAACTATTGGATTAAAACTATTGATAGGGATTAAGAATGGGTAGATGAGTTTTTTGCTGGTGGGTTAAATCGTTGAAGAAGAAGTTTGAAGGGAATAAAAATGGGATTGCTGAATTAATACAATTATTGTGTAGTAACATAGTTTTTTGGACTGAAATGTATTCAATTTTTTAAAATATTTGTAGTGGAGGAAGTTATGTTTATGTTGTATAAAAAATATAGGTTACTTTTGATTATCAGTGTAATGTGTAGTTGCCACAAATAAGTGAGAATTCATTTCGTGACATCTTTCGTTAATTAATTTTTTTTTAAAGTCAACTGTGCTCCTTTTTGTATTGTATCACTTTTCCTGCCGTAGAAAATGGCCAGAACACTCGAATAAACGGCTATCTAAACGGTTCCTTCCACAATGCTCCGAAAACGTCTGATTTTGAAGATCATTGCTGTGCATCGCCATCTGTTGGCACATTTTGAAAATGTTGTCAGTCTTACAAATTTGGTGCTTGGCGTCAAGAGGAGGGACATCCTACCGAACGGCCCGTTTTCTTACCCATATTCTAAGAAATTTGTTGACGTTAATGTCAGAGGTGATACGGCCTGTTGCTCAGGGGGCGTTGGGATGCATCATGACAGTGAAATAGTTTGGTTTAATTGCATCATTGGCAGTACTTTGCCTTTCATCCTTCAAAATTGTGAAATCTATGCTACCTGCACCCTAGAACAAAAAATGCTGCTCCCACGTGTGCTACAACGGTGACACGCCGAATTCATGATGTTGTGTGTGGGTTGTATTCAACCGCGATTGCTGCAATAAAATAATAAATGGTAAAGCCATCCAACTCGACGAGTATGTCGCCATTCTTTCAGATGTGCTTTTTGAAATTTTCGCTGTTCGTGCATGTGATTTCCTCAACCGAGAAATATGAACCATTATGTTTAACGTTGTATTTCATTATGTTGTATTTCATTAGTATTACCCAAGAGATGTGAATCACTGCTTGTCTCTTCCTCCTCTCATCCCACGCCCACGTGTCGAACAATTCCCAATAAAAAAGGTTTGTGTTGCTCCTAGGTGCTCATTCCATTGCCAGCAAGTCATCTTCTGACACGTCAGGTAAGTTAACGATTATGGCTTTACAACGAGGAATATTAGTAATCTGCACGAGTGGGACGTATCGGGGTTGTTTCTATCCTGCCCGAAGATTCGTATTTGGCAATAATAAGTAAAAATTTTCCCACTGCAGTAAAGTTCTAACGGGAATTCTGAGCCACGGTCTCGTTCCATTTTATTGTTCGCAACCCACGAGAGGGTTATAAAGTCAGATATCCCACAAGTAGTTTCTCAATATAAGAATTACAAACAAAGAACCCCATCTAGCCAATGACTGAGAAAGGGAACCTTCTTTCCGGAATTTTTTATTTTCTGCAAGAGGTACAGATGTATGATAAGATCTAGATTTGGGATTTGTTTACATCTCTGTAATGTGTGGCGCAGTGGCAGCCCGGACCACTACATTGTGAATGAGGTTGGCGCTAATGACCTAGATGTGCCATTAAGCCCCCCATTCCCCAACAAAATCCCTGTCAGTCAGTATTGTCCTGAGCAGAGTGAGAGACTGTAAGGGTCGGGTAAAAAATGATTCTGAAAACGTTGGACTAATGATTGTTCATTGCAACTTCGTTGTGCTCACAGCCAACGTAATGGCTCACCCGAAATGCGTTTGATATAAAGTAGGTGATGTCGGGCTACCACTTGGGAAAACAATGGATGTTGGACTGGGTTCATTAAGTTTGAAGGGCAGTGAAAATACACCAAAAAAACCCATTAAATTATTGTACCTTTTAGAAATTAGCGATTGGAATACTGGGGCAAGACGTGTTAATGGCTGAACATTAAATTCAAATGATTATTTAGACATAATTAACAGCAATCAAAACGGTTATCAGTGTTGAAGTAATGTCTTAGCTTCTTATTATTGTTGCATTTGGGAATTCTGGTGGTCATGGTATTTCTTTGGTACACTGTAAAAATCAGTTAAATCTTAACTTATTCATGCAATTAAATGAACGAATATGAAACAAGACAGGTCATCCTTGGTGACCCATGCCTCTATACACGCTCGACACATATCACAACGTTGTTTCCAGGTTTGACGGTTTCCCGGGTTTGTCCCTACCCTTACTAGACTTCGTTCTCCTTCTAAAAGTTCAAAGAAATAAAAAAAAAATTAGTTGGTTCATCTATACGAGCTTTAGTTTGCTTCAGATGACTTAAGGCTTCGAGAGATGTTTAAGAAAAGTTAAGGTTGCAATCATCCCACGAAATGTCGGTAGAGCAGACCTAATTGCGAGGCGGAGTTGGGGATGAAAGGAAGGGTGGGTCAAGGGTGTCGATTTGTGCCGTGCCCGGGAAGTGTACGGGATCGAAGAATTTTGATGCGAGTGTAGTTGTTCACCTAAGCCGAATTTTCTAAATTGAACAACGTCGCCGAGAGATAAACTTTTTTTCTCACTCTTACTTTACACTGCTGCTATTTGAGAAAAGTAGGATGTGGAAAGTATTGGCGTGCTCTTCTTATTCTTCCGAAAGAAAGGCTCCTTACAAAGATGAAAGTGTACCGAAAGAAAGATAATTCAATCGCTTCGAGGAATAGGCATATTTGGATCGCTGAAACTTGATTTTTTTTTACCCTCAAAATTGCGAAACACTGCTGTGAAAACGGTTTCATGACGTCAGAGATGGAACAAGAACCCCCATGACGTGAGTGTTTACAAGGTTTTGAAGTTATCGATACCACTACTGCAAGTACAATTTTTACAAAGAACTTTGTAGAAAAGCCTTGGGACCTTGTTTCTTGGTTTCCTCTGTCTTTCAGATGCCGACTATGTTGTGGATGTGGGCATACAAGCAAACAGTGTCTTCATCGTATTTATTGTATGAATCTCGACAAGCGATGGGCGTAACAAAGATTTTATAGAACATGATTAACCCAACATGCCTTTCGTTCAAAACGAGACACGTTTCCTTACAACTAATGGTAACTGTCTGTATGGATAGCTACTTAGTTAATTTGGCTATACAGCACTAATCTTGTCTACAGGAAATCATCTGCAGACAGTCTCAATAGATATACGAAAAGCGCATTTT
>JAHWFP010014919.1:0-24886 GCA_023313725.1 Lithobius niger | reverse complement strand
ACGGAAGGGTAGAACACTTGTGGTTCACAAGCGCTGATCCTATCCATTCATTTTGTTATTTCAATTTAGAATACGACTTAAGCTGCTGTCTGTCTCATTGTCAGTCTGTTTATTGGTGAGGGGCGGTGGGGGGGGGGGAGGGGGGTGGTGTAAATATTTGATAAGCATACCTCAATAGGAACGGGCGATAAATTTCGTTAAAATTAATGCCAAGAAAGAGGAGGTAGTGGAGGGATTGACGAAAAGAGGGTTGAGAAAATCTGGCAACCATAAAAACGAGTAATTGATGGCGTTGCGATGTAAATCTTATCATGACCCTATTTTATTAATTCATCCGAATAGGAGAAAATGGCGGAGTGCCTAACGTTTTTATGGCTGACGTATGAGGATGAGATGGAATTGTGGCCAGATTGAATGCGTGGGAAACAGGATCACCACGAGATGAATAACTGGGATCTATAGATCATTTTTCAAAAACAAACCGGATCTTTTATACACACAATAATTATCGTGTTATTCAGAGTAACTAGCCATCGCTTCGCTCACTCTATTGACGTAGACTAATGCTTCATAGAATTAGTTTTAACTTGATCGAAATTTGACGACGAACAGTTTTCAGGGCAGTTGTTTGCATTTATAGAGGTAAAATAAAAAATCAAGTTACAGTAATGAAAACAGGCCTACGCTAAGAGTAATTTCATTATCTTTCATCTGGTACTACTTTCTTCTTTGTAGGTGCCTTAGTTCAAGAGGAGTAGAGGAACAAGCACGCACGATCCATAGCATACGTTTTTAATTATTTACATTGTGCGAAATTTATGATGGATTCAGATGGCCTTAAACAAACAACCATTTTCAATATTTTCCCGTTTGGTTATATTGTGTAACATGGGACTGTTACGCAATGCAGCTTAAGGCTTGTCAAAGTCGAACAAACAACAATCTGCAGTACAATTTACAAAAAAAAAAAATCATACATTCCACTTTGTAACTTAATCCTAAAATACTGCATTTCCACTAACATCATAAACTGCGGGGGGGGGGGGGAAGATGAGGCTTAATGGCGCGTCGACAGCTTGGTCATTAGCGCCAATCTCAGTCACAGTGCAGTGGTCCGGGTTGCCACTGCACCACACATTACAGAGATATCATTCAAACCCCTAATCTAAATCTTGTCATACATCTGTACCTCCTGCAAAAATTGAAAAACACCGGACAGGAGGACAGACTTATCGCCCAATTGACGCACAATGTCATGCGGAAGATGGAAACGACGACGAAAACCATCAAGATGGCAACAATCAACAAGGAAGTGCCGGACCGTAAGTGGCCGCCGACACCAATAACATTCAAGAGGGTCAACCCCCCGCAAAAGGAAACAGTGAGTAAGTCGAGTGTGACCAATGCGCAAACGGGCCAACACCACCTCCTCACGGCGACTGCAGCGACACGCCGAGTGCCATTCCTCAACAGTGCCTTTAATAGCTCGTAATTTATTGCCGTCCTGTTCATCCCACGAGGCTTGCCAAAAAGCGTGTAACCTCAGACGCAGAGTTGGAAAAGCGTCCGAGGGAACAAGGCTGAGATCCCTTTCGAGAGGGCCAGAAAGGGCCCCTTTTGCTGCAGAATCCGCTTGCTCATTTCCACCTATCCCAACATGGCCAGGGATCCAGCAGAAAAGCACGGTTTTCCGCTGGCCAGGCAAGCGGGAAAGCAAAGCTTGGACACGTTGTGTCAAGGGGTTCCGAGGATTGTAATTCGCCAAGGACTCCAGGGCACTCATGGAATCGCTAAAGATAATGAAATGCGTGCCCTGAAGGCCAAGGATCCATTCCACTGCCAAACCGAGAGCCAAAAGCTCTGCAGAAAACACAGAATAGCCTGATGGAAGGCGATGGGCAACCGTCACTCCCTTACAAACACAGGCACAAGCCACGCCAGCGTCCGACTTCGACCCATCAGTAAACAGGCGCTGATAACCGGCGTACTGAGAACACAGCCGCTGGAACTCCTGTAAGTACCTTGCCGGTAGTGGAACCCTTCGGGAGGGACGCCAGAGCGAAAATGAAAATGCCACTTGCGACAAGCCAAGGGGCCACTGGCATCCCCCCAAGCCTCAAGACGGTGGGCATTTCAAAGGCTATCTCCTGACAGGACTGCTGGAGCCTATCGCGGAAATCACCCTTACCCACACTGCGTCTACCGACTCGCAAGTCTGGCCCAAAAACCATGGACCAAGCAGGACTGGATTCCACAGCACGTAAACGCACAGCATACTGAATGGCCAGCTTCCGCCGACGAATGGCCAAAGGTGGCTCCGAGGCCTCAGCATAGAGGCTGACCACTGGAGAAGTTCGAAATGCCCCAGTCGCCACACGCAGGCCACTGTGATGCACAGCGTCCAACACCTGGAGAGTCGAGTCACTAGCCGAACCATACACCATGCACGCATAATCAAGTTTGCTGCGGACAAGGGCTCTGTAGAGGCGCAACATGGCAGTGCGATCGGCACCCCATGAAGTGCCCGACAGAACCCGCAATATATTAAACGCCCGCGAAGACTTGTCTTTAAGTTGGCGCAAGTGTGAAGCCAAGATAACCTGGAATCGAACACCAGACCCAGGAAACGTGCCTGTGGGACAACAGGAATCTGCGCCTGCCCCAATATTATAAGTTAATAAACAACCGTCGTATTATCCGAGAATTGCAGTGAAGACTAGAGTGCGTCCATCTCCCAGAAAAAAAATTAACTTGCTATCTTGTGGCAGGGAGCGATAGCCTTACATCGGTCTTCACTAGGTTCCGGATGCTACGACTGGTGTTTGTTTATATCAATGCAGTTTCGTTTCTCTTCATTTAGAAGTTTAATCTGAACCAACGTTAGTTATTCCTGTGATGAAGTAATATTCACCAATCTTCATCAACCTTCAAAACAAGCGATTACTTTTAAGAAATAAAATTGTAGACATGCAGGAAGCAATCAGAAAGTCAACTACACTGAATATGCAGAATTCTGTCCTCCAACTGTATTGTGCGAATATCATAGCTTCTTTCAACTTTAGCAGTAAGGTAAGGAACCTTTTTGCGTCTGATGGTCCATTCATTATTCAGCGTTTTCTAGCGTTGTGTTATTATCGTGTAAAAAAACACTCATCGTAACTTAAGAATTCAAAACCTAAACCGGCAAATATTTTCTACGTGTGGAAAACAAAACATTGATTGAGCTTTTACGCATTTGATACTTAGGACATCGACCACGGTTATAGAACAATTCAATAAAAGCTAAAATTAAAAATAAATAAATAAATAAATAAATAAGAAGTCTACTTGCTTATTAATGGCCAAGTATTGCGGTGCCAGACATGTTTAATATCTCCATAATAATGGAAAACTACCATGCGTACACTGGAATCACCTCGAAATCGAATACACGTCAAAAAGTGCTAAAATTTTCGAATGCACACATGGCATAGTCGTCAGCAGCTTTACGAATACAAAATACAAAGGAAAAAGGTTGTGCAAATTTGGAAGAGCTTACTCACCAAATTTTGTTTCTTGTTTTTATTTAGTCACTGACAAAGATGCCGTGTGTGCACTTGAAAATTTTAGCACTTTTTGAGATGTGTTCGAGGTGATTCTAATTTCCACCTGGGTTTGCTCCATTGCTCTGTTCCACCCACGTTCTTCATTGGGCAATAACTCCCTATAAAGGGCAACAAATTGCCCTAAAAGATTCAGGGCCGTTTCTCAGCCCCGCGACAGCTTTGGTTCGACACCAGAACTCTGACAACTGGACTGCAGTTGCTCACTTTGTTCAGGATACCCGTGGTCCCTGAACAAGGCTCGTCCTGTGCGTCATACTGTAGTTGGTCCTACTCATTCTAGAATTATAGTCATTCCAGGGCAGTATTATCACTGTTATATCAAACGTGCATGATTTTTTTGTCAGTAATTTTTGTAGGCAAATGTTTAACAGATTTGTAATGTAACAAACATTGATAAGACAGGATCCTTTGTTTGTATGGAATGCTACAAACCACGACTGTATCAGAAGCGTTCCTTGAAACCAATTTGATTCCATACATTCCTTTATCCGAACCAAATTTATTTTTTACGACTCGGTGCCGCGAGACCAATATAATTTCCTTAGTAGGTTATTTCTAAATTTACTAGGAAAAGTCCCGTTTGCATTTCATTAGGAAAGAGAAATAAAGGTGACCACGGTTCATTATTTCTTAGGCCCTTCCAGCGCTTGCTTTCAAATCCCTAGTGACCCCTCCCTTCCCCCCAACAATGAAAGGGGAAGGGCTAGGAGAAATAGGGGTAAGGACAATTCCCTTACCAGATGGCAGGCATTAGCTCCAAACTCGACCTCTCGTTAGATCCAGAACACCACGTGATGGAATTAGTCCGTGAAGTTGCGATGCCCCGGGGACCACTCCCCTCCAAGTTGGTCCCAACCGGACCAATCACCTCTGACTTCGGGGTCTCACCACGTGACCGTGTGGAGTGCATGCAGGAACTGAGACAGCAGCCTCACCCTCCCATCAGCTCTACTACATGCTGTAGGCGTAAACCCGCATTTCTTCACCTAACTCTGGTGAAAACAAAGGATCTTTCAAGCTGATTCGTGAGAACCAGAAAAAGAAAGAAATTACTCTCCACGTTTTCCATCATCCATATGTCTGGAAACCCGGGCTATACAATGACTATAAAAGAAGTTAAGTGCTAACAAAAAATAAGAGAATCCCATATCAAATTTAACAAAGTGCAAAGACCCGGCGGTGACATATGTTAAAGAGTTAAAAGACTTTTTTAAATGAAAAAGAAGAGGTCAAGCTACAATGAAACGATAGACCGTTTAAATCCAATAATAGCGGTCATTCACCCACCTAACAAATTGTAAAGATACACACTGAAAAATCTGCGCACTGACATCACATCTTATTATTTTAAAGTTGACAGCTTCCTAACCACATGGATAGAGTAAATATTTATTGCTAGTTGCTACTGGCTGGTTAGCAGTAACTGAGCCACGATTTTCACTGAAAGGGGAGAACACAGAAAAGTAGGTGCTTGGGGCGGTGTGTACTCCCTTCCTAACAGGAGTGATGAATGAAATCTAGGGGCGGCCGCCCCTCTAGCCTCTGCCTCGGAGCCGCCACTACTGATTAGCTAGCTTTGATTAGTCAACAGTAGTATTTTTGTTTATCGCTGCAATCTAGCTCAGCCTCCACATGAACTGGTAGTACACAAACCATGTCAAAAATGTGTAGTGCCACAACAAAAACTGTGCATTTCTGATACACAATTCACATATGGAGTGTTGCGTACTGCCCATGCACAGTTCTCAGAGTAAGTACAGGGTTTTTACCTGTAAAAGCGGGAAAACCAGAAAAAATTCAGGGAATTTATCAAGTCTGAAAATTATGGGAAAAATTAGGGAATTTGATAAACATACACATAAATCTAGGGAATTTCTACATTTTCCGGAAAGTCTCTTTATCTTCAAAGAATAGCTAACTCGGATTTCACTTTTTAGTTGTAAAACTTTCACTTTATTTCAGTAAAAATCCATATTCATTTTCTTTCATTCATGATAAAGCGAAAACTCCTTAGGCCGAAGTAATATGGGACGTTACGTGTTAGTGCGTTTCTAGTTTTGTTCAGATTATGGCTTCCAACAGTTTACCAGCTATGGTAATACAATTTTGGATTTAGCAAAACAATGTGATGCAGTTATGGTGGCGATTTTAGTGAAAATGTGAAAAAAAAGTTTCAGTCCTGTACTGCAACTCCCTTTGACCGAAAAAAAAATTCAGGGGAAAATGTCAATATTGGTCTGGAAAACCGGGAAAATCAGGGTATTTCTTTATGAAATTTTGAACGCCACCCTGAAGTAGCAACAGAATGCAGTAACAAGAAATATAGGAGTTATGCGAAGGTTTTAACGATTTTTTTTCATTATCCTTACAATAGGGGTAGTGCGATGTAAAACTAACAATTCACCTTTTCATTTCAAACGGTTTAAATGAAGCGAAACCTCTTTCGCATTTTTAACTCGAAGAATTTTCGGAAATCGGGGACTAAAGACTTTATCAGCAATGTCAATTAATTTGTTCGTTACATGCCATTTTTTCATCCTGAAAGAATACCGATGCGTACTACATTGATGAACTGTTAAAACTACTATGAATAAATCATTGCTTAAAGAAGTTCGTTTCGTTTCGCATTGGCCCAATGTTTCCAGGTTTCCGTCGCCGCTACAACATTTTTCCACAGGAAAAGAACATTAAGTTGAATCCGCATGCTGCTTTTGTGAAGTGACGTACTTAACTGTAGACAATATTTTTTCTTTTACTTTCTGGATAGCCCTTCTTCAATCGAAAATTGAACGTTTAGTTAGGGGCGGTTAAAATAAACCGGCGGTTTCAATATAGCGGCATTTCACTGAAAAGAGCCTGCACAGAGATACGCAAACGGTCCTCGCGTGGAACTACGGGAAAGTACGAGAGTAAAACGTATAGGATCAAGAGATATCATGGCTGGGAAAGAAAGTTGCAGTTCCCAACCAACCCCCCCCCCCCCACCTCCATTCCCATTCCTTTACTAACTTCTTTCAAAACAGCCGGTTCATACACACAAACTGGAGGCCTCAGATGACGTAAGGGTCCAAGTATTTATTTAAAAAAAAAACCGGGTTCACCAAATCAATAGAGCAGTGATAATAACGCCATAATGGCGTCGAGTAAAGCATCTGGAGAGCTAGCTACAAGGGGCACCAAATTAAAATGGGAGATAAAAACAACAGCACTTCTGTATAGTCAAGCCAGTGCTTTGAACGCGGGTTTCTTAGGCCTAAAAGTTTTCTCCGATCCCCTTTGCTGCGAGGCTGTAAATCGGAAAAAAGAAAACATTCCGCTTGCTAAAAGTGTCAGTAATTGCAAACAAATCGAAAAAAATGAGCGTCTTAGACCTAAGAAATATCTTTTTACAGCATTGGCTTCAGTATGATGTTCTACATTTTCCCTTCCATGTTTATCCAGTGCACCTTGCAACTAGTCCAATTACTGGCTACAGCATAGTAATTATACATAATAATATTACGTTATTGTAACTGCTCTATAGCAGCATGCCTTGCAGGTATAATTTTCCACTTTGTGCCCAACAGAAGCAACCAGAAGAAATCATTTCTACTACCGAAGCTATAGATTTAGTCTGAAACCTTTTCTTTCTTTCTCAATCGCTGTATCTGCTTCCCATGCAAGCCACGCGCCCCGACAACAGCTCGTGCTCTCCGCTCTGACTCGCCCTACAATGGCGGAAACGCAACGGACCAATTTCAAGCGCTTCCCTGATCAGCTCACCAGTCCGGAAATTTGATATCGGGCCAGATCAGGAAGAAGGCACTGGAAATGAGCGTGATACAGGATAGGATGGTACGTTGGAGACTTGGCTAATTTTGGCTCTGCGTCCTGCTTGCTCAATTTTCGCAAAGTCCACTCTCAGCGGACCGGTGTGGTAATTTGGAGCAACAAAATGCAAAGTTTTCCCGTTAAAAGGGGGATGTTTAATTGTTAAAGAGTTGTTACAGATGTTTCGAAGTATTTCGGTTTAAACCCATTCCACTGATAAGGATTGATAGTATCTAAATCTAAATGACTGATTGGTGCACGTGGAGGTTAGTTAAGCCTCATTCGATTTAAATTTAGGGCGAACTTTATTTATTCGCTTTTACGGACTTCAATACATCTGCGAAGCCTCGTTTGTGACGAAGATAAAACAGGTATTCTCTGACAAGGCAAAATTGCCTGGTAACAACAACGAATTTAAATTTTCTGTCCAAAACTAATTTTGCACCTTGTTCACAAAACAAGTCTAAAAATTCCCGGGGACCATCCCAACAACAATCAGCTGCTGGCGGACATGTTGGATGTGATATGACGTCACATCACATCCAACATGTCCGCCAACAGTTGATTGTTGTTGGGCTGGTCCCCGGGTGTTTTTAGACTTCTAATATATGTTTTGTGAAGAAGGTGCAAAATTATTTTAGCTATGCTACCACGCCTAGCGAGTTTTGCCTTTTCAGAGGGTACCTGTTTTATCTTACTGCATCCACTCACAAATTAATTTTATGTGACGAAATAGCAATAAGACGAAATGATTTAATGTGGAAAGCTAAACACTGCACTTAAAATAAAGAACATGCGACGTTTCGAAGCAATCCCCACTTCGTCATCAAGCAATAAAAGTTACGGGAAGAAGTCAAAAGTCAAATAAAACACTTTACAATCCATATAAAGGTAAAAGCTCAAAGCACAGGAATAAAAAAAAAATAAAATGGACCTAAGGCAGCTTAGAAACTGCCAATATGGAACTGACCTCTTGCCTACCAATAAAGGAGAGAAGAGAGGATAGAAGTTTTGCAAACTTTACCTTATTGATTTACCTTGGTAATTTTTCTTTTCTCCCACAGGGCAATTTATATTGGTTTCACTATTAGATTCAGCGTCCACAAAATTAGTTTAAAGAATTTTTTTTTTAAACCGGAAGTATATAGTGGAAGTGGCCTACTAGTGACCGGAAGTCACTGACAAGTGAGTCCATCGTCTATGGAATGGTACCAGACAGCGACAAACTGTTTTCACCAATAATTAAACTCCAAAAATTTGTGAAAACTAATAAATAAAACAGGAAGTATGAAGCGAAAGTGGCCCACATGTGGCCGGCAATGTACAGAAGACCAGTTGTAACTAGGCAGTTGCTGTCCCCGCTTGTTTAATCTTATGGACACTGCTACTCTTAACTTCTAAGTTCCTCTTATCTGCTCTAGCCAGCTTCATCTGGATAACACAGATCATTGGATCATTATTTTATTAGTCGGACAGGAAAGGGAAATACGTCATCAGTCGCAAAAGGGGCTACCACCAGTTCCCTGCACGCTGGCCTCATTTACAGACATGATAAGTAAGATTTAAATTTGGAGTGGGCTATCCTCTATTTTCTTTGAAAACCCTCTTCCCCGCCAACCCAAGCGTTGCAGCCATGTATCCACACGTTGGATTATATTCCAAGTGTATTAATGAACGTCGATTTAATAAAAAATTACACTTGTAAGAGGTTACATCCATATACTACCCTTGGCGCATGTAACAATGGACATTTTAAATCACTGGCTTACGGTTATCTTCACACACAAAGTTAAACGTACCTAGTAATTGCTCAATATATAGTACACTGAAATGAATTTTTCGAACTACCACTCAATAAGCCTGTTTTACATGTATTTGCTGTATTCTCATTAATAGAGTAGTTTATGGTCATTAAAAGTGGGTACGTTGAAAAGATTGGCTGTTTAACGCACACCAGGATTTAGCTACTCAAAAGTTTTTTATCAGTATCAACGTCAGAAGAACGTAGTTTTTTTATCGATAAATTTTCTCAACCACGAATTGCATTCTGAAGGTGAAATAATGCCTAGCGCTTGCACAGATTGTCCAGAGTGATCGGAGATGCTTTTTACCGTTCGCTATCCCAGCTAACTTCCATTAACGGCCGGGGATTTTGCCGTACTTCGAACGAGATAAGTTATCAACAAAGACGTTACGTACGAGTTCCAGTGATCATCATAGCGCGTAAGTGAAAAATTTAATAATAAAGTTCAATCCAGGTAAGGAATTGTTTACGAAAGAGGTTTTCGTTTTCCCCCCTTTCATTCTTTACATCCATGCGGTGCGTGCTACAGCCTATAAGATTGAATAAGACTATTTTTTAATGGATTGCTGAAAGATTTTTACTGTCTCTACCCCAATTCTCCTCTTTAAATACCGTTACTTTAACATTAAAGCGTAGAAGGCATAAAGCCAGCATCACAGCGCCCAGAACTCGCGATGGGAGGATTTGAACGCCAAGTTACTGAAGCTCGACCTGTCGGCGACGAGGAGCAACTTGCGAACTGACTGACGACCATCGATTCCTGACGGCAGCCAAAAGTCGTTAAAGCCAAGTCGTCGCAGTTTCATAATTCATGAGCTGCTAATGTCGGCGAAAACAGACTTGGAATACAGGAAGAATGAGAAGGGGGAATAGGAAAAGAAAGAATGAAAAAGAAAGAAAATAAGAAAACGAAAAGAAGAAAAAATGGGAAAAAATGAGAGAGAAGAAAAGAAGTGAAAAAAAAAAAAGAGTGATCGGGGTGTCGTTTTGTTCAAAAACGGAATTCATTGGATCGCTTTCCCTTCCTTCTTTTATAAATGCGTTTGCTGTTGATGCATTTATTTACTCAAGGAATTTTTTTAAAACTTAAAGTGTGTGTTTAAGTTTTGTTTTATGCCTGCTGATTTCACGCAGTGTACGATAAAATGGACAATCTACATTTATAAAACCTTATTTCGACGATCAGCGGAGATTGTTTATTGTTTATTTACGAAGCTTTAACCGATACTGGTTATCAGCACCACCAAAAAATCCTAACCTTACAATAAAGCTGTCTTAATAAAGATGAAAGAGAGATTGATACTTTATCGGAGCCCTGGCCTGTAGCCATGCGGTCAGTCTAAAGCTAAAGATGAGAGAATTAGAATTGCTTTATTCGGGCCTCGACCCGTAGTCATACACCCTCATACAAACAGTCTAACTTAACTCGCACCACAGCACACTAAAGACAAGAACAAAACCGCCAACCACTTGCTACAAGGTCTACACCACAACACAACAGTCCTTTACCACAGCTCTTGAGACGCATGCAGGCCATAGTCATACTCATAAGCGAATTTATCAGACGCGCTGCACATCCGTCTGTAACAGCAATGTAAACAACAACAATGTAAATACGCGCTGAATGAATATTTGAACTCAATAATCAACCCAAGGGGAAATGAAGTAAGGAAGAGGTACAGGGGGGAAAATAAGGGACGGGAACAGGGCGACCACCTCCTCCCCTCCTCTTGTATGGAAAAATTATCGAATACTCAGTATAAAAATGGAAAAAAGTAAGGAGGCCGAAGGGCATGTGCTGATTGAGTGAGTGAAGCGAATGAAGCATTTTTCCCCATAAGTCAAACTGGCATCATTGGAGTTCACTAAGCATAGCCAGAACCAGTAAAGCTTACTTAATTCATATTTACTTCCGAAATGCGGCTGTTGGAAGCACAGTTGAAATGTTTGAAAATATAAATCAACAATAATTGTTGGCGTGCAACCTCTGATGGGATACACACCTTCTGCTTCGAGTGACGGCTTTTTTGTGTGGCACAGGCACACAGAAGCGAACCAGTGTGAAGTGTGGGCAGAAATACTACTGAATCAACTTGTTTGGTTAAGCAGGGGTATACACATGAGAGACCAATGTTTCAAACGGTGCAATCTTGGTAAGATACAACGCTTAACAGAGAGACAACGCTTGGTGAAGCGACATTGACAGTATTCCAAACAGTTAAGCGCAAACTTTTAACAAGGATGATCGGCTTGCGAAGTATCCCAAAACTGGGCAAAGAAATGTCTTGAAGAGCAACGTTAAGAGGTTTGAGGGTAAGTTGGTGAAACCGTTCAAGTACGTAATGTGCTTTCTTGAAAACTTTAGTGATAACAAGATCAACAAGTAGATAACACTTCGAAGTGGTGTCAATTAAGAATCCGAGATCAGGTACTTTCCTTGGTTGGAATTGTTTTCGTTTGTACACTGCCTACGGCAAACCAGTGATCGGTTAAAACCGAAATGTCAAAATAAAATAAAAATTGTAATAGTGGCCAAGTACGGACCTCGATCAGTGATGCTTGCAGATATGGAACGAAGTGGCGTCTGCGTGGATACTTCTTATTTTACACGTTTGTATCAAGCCACTCTGGGTGTCGAAATTTCCAAATGTTGAGCTTTTTTAGGAGTACAATGTATTCTGAAATTGTATTGGTGTTGGGAAGAATATGGTTGTGCATAGGTGGATATTTTATGGAAATGTAAATTGTTTAAGTTGAGTCTAGTTCTACAATGTGAAATTTGAAAAAAAAAATGCTTGTGGCCTTATTGTTCAAAATGAAGGACAACATATTTTTCCGGGTTGATCTCAAGCAAGTTGTAATCCGCCCAAGCCTCAACTCTGTTATTATTAGATTGCAAGTGAGTTGGAGAAATCGAATGCCCGAAGATTTTGAGATCGTCGGCGTAATAATTGTTAATGAGTGATGAATGTGAGAAAGTCACAGTCTTATGAAAATATTGAAGAGCAACGAGTAAGAGGAGCTGTATTATAATATTTAACGAAATAACCAGCCATACAAGCATTAATTACTTCGGCTGACTTAAGGCTCGTCAAATATTTTTTTTAAATTTAATTATTTACTTTTCCTATTTTAATCGTGCTATTTTATTAGCACATAAACTTGTAACCAAAGAAGAATATAAGAAAAAAGCACATTTCTTTCATGTGGATAAAAGATCAACAGAAAAGATCCGATAAAAATATAATTTTTTTAAAACTATTTTAAACAACAACCCTATTCTTACGCTCATCACAGTCTAATTAGAAATTAATTTTATTTTATTTCATCATTATCTTAAATTAAAAAAAAAACACACTTTGACACTACCCTTGAAATTAGCATGATGTGTCAACAATTAAACATAATTACAACAGAAAATTTACAGTAAGTGATTAAAAAAAGTAGACAAAAGTATAAAACAAATAAAATGCCGAACAACTTACTCAGGCACAGAAATTTCACAAATACATTTAAATAAGAAAAAATAACAAATCCAAAATGCATTCATACAAGCGATATATTTTCTAAAAGCAACCGCTCTTTCACTTTCTTTTTCAACTGTCTAATACTAGTCAGTTTTTGTAATTTCTTAGGCAAATTGTTAAAGATTTTAGGGATATAATATTTTTTCCTCTTTTTTTCCAAATTTATTTTTCCACACTGGTATTTGATGCCTTATTATATTTTCTGTCAAGTATTCTATTTTTGATTCATCACAATTTCTGTGCATATTGTCAAAATATTTTTTTTTTTTTATTACAGTAAAATCTCTCATTTGGTTAATTTAAAGATTTTATGATCAGAGAAAAACCTTTCTGTGGTTCTTTTTCGACATTTAACTGCTTCGACGTTTAACTGTATTGGTTTTGGATTAGAAAATTATTACATGAGTGGGTTTTGAACGGGCATTAAAAATTAGTGATAGTTGATTACTGATAGTCATTTGTTTAATATTTAAGATTTTATGATCAGAGAAAATCCTTTTTGTTGTTGTTTTTCGACATTTAACTGCTTCGACATTTAATTGTTTTGGATTGAATATTTCTACATGAGTGGGTTTTGAATGGGCATTATATATTAGTGACAGTCGATTGTGAAGGACACTAACTAGTAGCGTGACTTTCTGGTTTTATATTTTTAGCAAAGCCCACACTCATCTGCAAACCAAAGTCAAAAAGATAAGAAAAACTCTTTACTTTTAGAATTAACACGAAATCCGGCCAGCAATAAAAAAATAAAAAGATGAAATGTCTTCAACAAGTCGTTAAGGCTCTCTAATCTTTCGTGCATTCCAGCCGAGAACCGAATTACGATTAGAGAAAAAAAATAGAAATAAAAAAAAAAACTTGGAAGATTTATATTTATGTGCCACAGAAATGAAGAGAGAAGTTAAATTGGGATTTGGTTTTCGAAGCATGCAAAAAAAAAAAAAAACAGCATAAAATGAAGCACATTAAAATTACGAGACAATTCCTTTAGGACCGTAAAGAAAGGATTACACACGTTCAGAATTAAGAGCGTTATATACATTTTCATTTTGTAACATTAAAAAGAAATCCAAAATTCAGTGAAGATGACTGTACACCAATTCTAGGAATTCTGTTGAAGAAGACTACCCTTACTTAATGTATGATGGAGGCCACAGATATTAAATCTAGGATAGTTGGTAAAGATGAACCACTTCCAGGATTTGTGGTAAAGAAGACCAGGCACATTAGAGCTAGGACTGTCGGTGAATAAAAACCAATTCTAGGCTTTTAGGGGAAGAAGCCTAAATCTTGGATTGTAGGTGAAGAGGGGGGAGGGGGGGAGATGAGGCTTAATGGCGCGTCGACAGCTTGGTCATTAGCGCCAACCTCAGTCACAGTGCAGTGGTCCGGGTGGTAGGTGAAGAATCAAATTCCATAGAGTTTTGTTGAGGAACACAACGTGCACGAAATCTAGGATTTTCTTAGAAGACTATCCACAAAATTTAAAATCGACTGTGAAGAAGAACCATAGGGTTCTGTCGGAAGAAGACTTCATTAACTAAATTAGGATTGTAGGTGAAGAAGGTTACACACACTAGATCTAGGATTGGTGGAAAAAAGAATAAATTTCAGTGTTTTTGGTGAGAAATACTGCAGGTACTAAATCTACTGGTATGTTGATTTCTGGAGAAGAGCACTACATACAGTATTGGATTGTTCGAAGAAGGCTACATACAATAAATGTGGAAGTGTTGGTGAAGAAGATTATGTTTCGTACACACATTGTAGGATTGTTGAGATAATTGGTGATGCAGGAACAATTCCGGGGTTTTTGATGAAGAAACATCAATGCAAGGGTTTTCAGTGTATACTATGCATACTAAATCTTGAATTTTTGGTAAAGAAAACTACATACACTAAATCTTGGATTTTTGATCAAGAAGTCTGTAAAAAAAACTTTACACGATTGCCTGGTGTCATTTGAACGGATTGATGGGAATAAGGGCAATTTCTACGAAATATTAAATGCTTAAAAAAAATCCTATCTTATTACGATAGAAGATGGCAAAACAAATGATAACTCTTTCATAGTACTATTTTAAGCTTTTGTGAATTTGAATGAATTTACTATTTATATTACACTAGCTGATATCCGTAAAAAAAATTGGCGGGAAAAATTGAATCACACTGACGCAAAAGAATATTTAAGGGGCACACCTCTGATGAAACTATTACCATGACAAAGATCTAACTGTTTATTTGGCGGTAATATTTACAATTCTGTGTAATAATGTGTAGATAAATAACTCTGACAAATTAGGGGTAGGGTTATTTTTTTCTCGTTTGGGGAGCCTTAATTCTTAGCATAATTTTTAAATATGTGTAAACCTCATTGTTACTCAGCGTACTTTTTCACAAAAATGGCGACTTTAATTTTGTGCACGTTTCTGGCATGAATGGTCCGCTTTGTCAAGTGCATCATGAACTAATTCCAATAATGACCAAATTGTATTTTTAAATCAAGAGTTTTGTGTTACCCATTTCATTTTATTGGCTCATCGGTTTTTTTTCCGTTTATTTTAACTCTTTTTTTTTATTTCGTTAAAATGAGTGCTGTCGAATTAATTGTGCTCTGAAATAACCGTTACTCTCCAAGAAGATTCGCTTTCATTTCGGCACACTGTAGTCTTAAAATTGGTGAAAAACTCAAGATCAAAAAATGAGTAGGTATTAGGAATTTCTTCAAACTTTTGCCTAGATCAGGAAATATTTAACAAATAGTTTACAGTTTAATTGAAATTCTCATTGTTGTTTGCAATAAAAGCCATGGATAAGAAGCCAAAGTCAAGGTAAACACTTTAAAATTCATAAAAACTTTATAATGGCTTTCCTCTTTACCTCTTGACAAACTAAGTCGATCACAAGTTATTTTTTTCAACAAATTTCACGAAAATGGAAACTTAAAAGCCTAAATAGTATTATTTATTTCAGAGGATGTACTAAACACCTTCGGTCACTACTGGCCCCTCATAAAACTACACACACTAAATCTTGGATTTTTGATCAAGAATACTGTAAAAATTTTACGTAATTGCCTAGTGTCATTTGAACGGCTTGTCGGAACTAGAGGCAATTTCTCCGAAATATTAAATGTTTTTTAATGCTATCATATTTATGCTAGAAAATGGCAACTTTTTCGCAGTACTATTTTAGGCTTCTTTTTCACATTTTTGAATTTAAATGACTTTACTATCTAGGACCCGCCAAGTTCAATAATTGTCACACTTCATTGTAACGTCGTTGTAAGAAAGTCATTGTTTAATTCTTGCATTGTTGTTAAATGGCTACTAGCTTTGGTACTTTAACAAAAACCAGAGCTGAGCGTATTTCATGATGGTGAGGATAAATACCTAAGCAGTGAAACAGCTTGAAATTTGTAAATCCGTAAAAAAAATTGGTGGGAAAAGTTGAATTACACTGCCGCTGAAGAATACACTGCTGAAGATTTATACTGTCGATGTGCATTGCACTCAGGCTTTATGGTTTTCATCATTATACCTGTGAGTGCTTACTGTTCCATCATTTTCTTTGCAAGACCTCACCCAACTTGTGTGCATGAACTTGAATTGGTGTAGACTAGTGAAAGTCACATATTGTATGTGTAGCTAGGCTATTTTACAAAGTATTACTATTCAACTTCCAAGTACCTAGCACCACAAATTTTGGAAGGCGACAGAACAATTTATCAACGGGGAACACATACAATGGCATCACTTTAAATCATAGACCCTTTAACCTAACCACAAACCGTTAGACAAGTATTTAATCTACTTGTAAGTATCATAATAAATGACGTGAACGTAGCTGGCTTTATTAATAGAACCAAAAGGAACTGATAATTAAATTTCAGCCAACTTTCCTTCTTTGCGTAGTTTTTGATGAAAGCAAATTTGGAACTTTAATCAAAGACTGGAATTGAATCCCTCTAGGTATAACGTTGTAATGCATCCTCATTGTCTGTCTGCACGCACGATTCCTCTCAGTTTTTTCCCAGTTTTTTTTTTTTTATAAACTTAATAAGCATATTAGAGTCTTAATGAGATTTGGAGAGGAAAGACTTAATGAGTCTGCTGAAGACTAACCCTGCGTCTCTGTTTCCAACCTACAAATCTCTACTTCTGCACGAACACTGATGTAATTGGTGGCAACCCCCTCCCTTCAATTATTCTCACACATCAGTTGTACCTTTGCCTACCCCTCCTTTCTACCTTAGACAGAGTGAACAGACAACTTTACTCAATAGTCCTACAGTACGATAGGTTTATAGACAATAGGCCTAAAGGTAATGGGCTTATACATGGCCTACATGAATGGAAACGAAAAAAAGTCCACCTACTGCAGAATGTTGTGATCAAACCAGAGGAATTGATCTTCCATTAACGTAGGCTGTTCTTACGTTAAACATGAATATGCTGCATAGTGTGTAGGCCTATTATCTATAGGCCTATTGTCCCATGGGACTATTAGCAAAGTTATCTGTTCCACACTGCATTCAAATGTAAGGACATTCCCTTACGGCAAATATAGGTAATAAAAATGGAAAAAGAGCGGGAAAATAAGTTTGGGTTCGGTTACGTAATTCTTCTTTCTCCCACCTTAAACTCTCGTTTTTACTTCTTCCTTTAAAAAAAAGAATTTCTCAAAAGAAAAAACGGAATCAGGTTATTATGCACCACAAAAGAAGCAAATACAGTTTTTTTTTTAAATTCTTACCAGAAAGGAACCGTTTAACAGTACGTCGAGTCACATGGTATTTACATAATTATACCGAGTCACATGGTATTTACATAATTATACCATGTTATTGATTAAAATAAGTATCATGGAATTGTTAATACATTGTTTATGACAACATTTTCGCTGCAACTGGGGGCTTTTTCAAGGATGTTACTTATTTTCTAGGATCACCATCGTGGATCTATTTTTTACTCAGTGTAGGAAACGGCGCATGTCAATACTTTAAGCAATCCTTAACGTTCTGTTTCCATGCCTTCCAAGAATGGAACGAAACAGTTCAAGATTTTAAGTGATTCTGAAAGTTGTGTTTCTAAGCTTTCCAAGAATGGCATGATGCAGTGATATATTATAAATATTTTTTTTTTTTTTTTTTACTTTGTTATAAGCACCCAATAAACAAAGAAAATTAATAATATCCTAAAAAAAGTTTAAGCAAAGGCACAAGTTAAGGGTTAATTTGGCATTACAGTCATGACTTGTTTTTACTAACATTTTAATCGGAACAGCAGCATCAACTTTACATTTGACTTTACAGTTCCCTTAAGCCTCCTTTCATTTGGCGTACCTATCAGTCATTAAGCATCTATTTTGGATTTATTTATGTGGTTTCATCTGCGTGGCTTGGTCTTTTATTTTCGTTCGTTCTTTGTCATCTTTGAATGTCGGCATACCTCGAAACCCTCGTCTGGTTATAAAGCCAAAAAAGGAATATTACAATTAATGGGTTTCGTTGGCAGCACGACACATTTGGAGCAAGCCCCGGATTTTTGCACACTGGAGATAAACAGAAGCCAAATGCAATTTTCGAACGTGAAATCCGAAAGATTGGCTACGCCAAGCCCGACTCGCACCGCAGCCTGGATGGTGTCGGTGCAGAACTTTGGAGAAAAAAAGGGGGAGAGAAGAAACCATGGTAGGGGAGGGTATAAAAGAAGACTGCCTTCAGCAAAATCGGTTTTATGTAATATACATGAACGCAGAAAATATGCAAAGTGATCGCCAAGAAGAAGCAGAAAAAGACAGGAAGAAGAAGTCCCAACACATTCTGTATAAAAAAAGTTTGGCGTTTAGAATATTTACGACTAAGACGGGGAGTGCACGAGGATAAATTCCTTTGAAGCCTTAAGCGATTTTAGATGCAAATACCTTCAAATGTAAGCGAGGACCAGTGATGCTTGCAACTAAATAAGGTTTCGAATCAAATTCAAAAGAAACTCAGTCGCCATGCACTGCCATTAAGAGTGATTTGTGGATGGGTTGTCCTTAAAGCAGCAATTAAAACATGCATCCAATAGGCACACTGATGTTGGCAAAAAAATAAGACTTAATTGTTGCCTCAATGCTTTTGTTTAACCTCCTTTCAAAATATTCTTACCTTCAATTTAGGCTCATGTAGCTCAATAAAACTACCGCAGTTATGTGAGATTAACGTGACATGGAAAGAGCTCAGCTCACAACAATTTTCCATTGTCTTTCCTCAGCAGTAAACAGTAGCTTGATAGTTAGCAATACCGAAATTTAATTTGTGGGCGAGGTAAGGTGTGATTTCAACCAACGCCTTCCTGAGAGACATAAACCACAATTCTTGCAGAATACGTAATCAAGTATTTTAATTTTCGGTGCAAACTAAAGCAGACTTGGTCAGAATAAAAATCACTTAAAAAGGTAAAATGATGGGAGGTACAAAGAGACTTGGCTACATGACGACCGCCATCTTGGAATGGACATTACCGGAGGACAATATGGCGCTCAACATGTAGCCTAGTTCCTCTGTACCTCCCATCATTTTACCTTACGTGATTTTTATTGTGACAAAGGGGTACACCAACTCTGACCGAAAATTTAGAATATTTGATAGTACTGCATGAATTGTGGTTATTGCTTGTTAGGTTTATTTCCATCCGTTCCCATTCGTATCTAGAATATGAATTTTCCAGTCATCTGAAAATAGCCACCAATTATCTGAACATCTGGTTACTTGAAGAAAATCTGAAGAAAATATGGTAATGGATAGTGCACTCCACAACTACAACAGCTTAAATTCCGAGAGTCAATAATACATTTTTCTGGTAGAAAATAACGCTACGCTATTTTTCAAAGCTCAAATAATTTTGATACAGTGTTTTGAGGGAGGAGGGGAGGGGGAAAGTGGGCACCTTCCCTCAAATAATTTGTCTCTGAATCACTTTGTTCCTTGCAGATGACACGTATTTGGTAACGCAAATAATCACAGAATAGATAAGATTTTAAACAACTCTAATAAGTTATTTTGTATCACCCATATCCATTTCATTGCAACTGCATCATGATACAAATATTTAAATCCTGGCATAACCCTCATTATCACGAGTGTCTTCCAGCTTGAGTTAAAAATTGCAGTTTTCCAGTTTAAACGTATTGAAGAACCGGTTCTGATAAATATTTCTGTGCATTAAACGTGCAGCCGAAATCAGTACTATGAACAAACTGGAACATGATATAATTGTTTGTCGTTCGCGTTCTATCGTGTTCACAACCAGTTAATAAAAAGATTCCTATTAAATGTTCCTCTTCTACGCTCTCCTATCACAGCTTCCGACGCACCGGTCGCCTAGCAACAGCTTTATTAAGTTGAACGTCTATTAGCAACGCATTTTCTTCTTTTTGTGATAATAGAATGGGGCTTACGGAAATAAGATGGCTGTTGCTCTGTTGATGGTAACAGTAGGATGGCGACATTTGTATTGTCAGAGTTTTTAAAAACCTAATTAAATACATTTTTGTAAACATCCACGTACGAACTATTTATATAAGTGTGGATGACGATAGCTCAAATAGCACACGTAAAAAAAAAGCGATATTTCAGATCACACTAAATTCGTTATCAGGCTGAAAAAATGTACACATCGCACCGAAGCTATAGGTCATGAAAAAATACTCTAAAAATAGCATTGCACCTTGCTCCACACTAGAAATGAGTTTTCACACTACGAGAATGAAGAATTACTAGCTGCACTCCTGAAAATGATAAATTGGAAATATTAAATGGGGTTTGAGAGGTGCAAAAGCTTTATGAGTTTTCACATTGTGGGAATGACGAATTGTTAGCTGAACTCCAGGCGTACAATAGAGCAAGAAATGAAATCAGAAACCAAGCCAACTCTAAAATAAAAAATAGCCTGGATAATGGGGACCTTCTGATTGAAAAGCGCAAAGTTTGACGTTACCGTTTTTACACAAATAGCAGAGGATCTACAGGTTTAAGACGGATTCTATGCAAACGCGGACACACATTTAGCTTTTTATTTGCAGATAAAATATGGTTGTGAACTGGTGGCTGTGGAACGTTTCCCACAAAAATTACATTGCCTTCGGCTCAATACAGTGCTCAAATCTACAGCGAATGGAAATTCGTAAAATTTTACGGTGAAAATGTTCTGAGGGTATTTAAATATTATATACTCATGGCAAACTTAATTCCATCAATTTTTAAATTAAAATACTGAAGCGATCATTAGAATCGCATAATAGCAATTTTTATAAGTTTTCTGTGGCTCGATCATTATTTCCGAGCCAGAAATGTGACCATCATTCGTTTTGCGTTTTGTTTACTGCATATGATTTGATTATTGCAGAAAATCTTAATGTTTACCTGAACAAAAAATTGCTTCGCCGTTTAGAAAAAAGCATTAGAGCTCGTATCCCCATACTCACAGCTGTCAAGGTGCGTATACACAAATAAAAACGGATTAAAGTTCCCTCCAATGCAACGAACTATAATTTAAACTCCAATTCCAGGGAACAAGGACTCGCTGCAACTATTAGTAAACGAAGAAACAAACTGGCGCCGTCAATGCATTAGATCTGTACGTAAACTAGACATTGTCGCAATTCCCAGACTTACGGTGTCACGTGATTTTTTTTTTGGTAACAACTGCAGTTACTTGTGATTTCTAGCTGGTCACAATGTATACTCCATTGTGTTTCTTCGTTAATCTGAACTGAGAAATTGTGCAACAAAGTGGAATTACTGCAATACATTTTGGGCCAGTTAAAAAGTTCTTCATTGAAATACAGTTCGAGCCTAGCTTAAAAATCGACCTTTTTTTGTAGGCATAGATCTTTTTTCAGTTACTGGTACGCTCTCCAGCTGATAAAAACATCTCGCGCATGCGGTCAGATTTTTTTTTTTTTTTTTAGATTGGAAAGCTACTCATGAAGGAAAAAATGATCGCAATAAATGGGCCCTTATAACAATACTAATTATGTTTTATTAGGTTTGGGGTGCTACTGATGATTAGTAAGGAAAATTGGAAATTAGCCAACAGCGAAAATCAAACACTAGAAATGACGTAGTTCAGTAAGCCACCTTTGTGCACTTACGTTTCGTCGGAGTGGCATGAGCCGAATTCGAACCGGCTACCCAGTTCGCCCCCAGTTCACTTGCATAGCGCCTTAATCGCTATGGCCACATCCTCCACTGGCATAAAGATAACTCACTGAACCCGTTATTAAGTTCCCAACCGTGACCAGGACTCCATTCCACCGAAATTCACTTGGCCAAAGACAATGGAGAGAGACAAATCATACACTCACAAGGCTCAATAAAGGAGAAATAAATAGACATGTGTCTATTTATTACTAATGATAGTCACACCAATGCAGCAAACAGTGTAAACAAATTTCTGATAGACAACAGATAAACAAGTGCTTATTTTAACACCGTAGGTCATTGAGCAATGTTCTTTTTTTTTTGCAGGGTGTCCCGACACACAATCACACGTACACATGATTTAATATCGTCCACTTTGGTGAGGTATAACCATACTAAAACTCCACTGTACGGTACAGTGCTGGCATGGATTGGTCAAATCCTTTTGTTTCCATGGCTACATTATCCGGAGGCAATCTGTAGACCATAACGGAATTTAAGCTGAGATTAAGAATTTAGAATGGGTTGCAGGGTTTCGTTCCGATAGTTTGCTATTTCCTTCGCTCATGGGAATTCCGGCTGTTTACTGCGTTTATTGCTTATGCGACCGAACCACGTTAATTTAAAAAGAACCAGTTTTTTTTTAATGCTAAAGTTTAATAAGACGAAGGATTAATCTTTGGAACTTTTAATGAGTTTGGAAAGTTCATAATAGTCGGAACCAGTACGAAGCACATTATTGTTTTATACTGTGAATGTTTATTTCCCCTGTGGCAATTCATTTTATATTCCTGATGTAATTAGTCTGTTCAGCATGGGGCAAGGTAGCCTAACGGTTAGCACGAACATGTCACGTGCAAGCAGTCTAAGGGGTGCTTGGTTCGATCCTAAACTAAGACCTTTTTGGGAAGAGAATGGCTCTGTGCTCCCTTGTGCTCATGTCGATTGAGACACGTAAAAGATCCTAGGAATTGCTGACTAGATTTACCTAAAAATAATAGTCCCTCCCACATTCTGGCGCCTTAGCTAAAACTGAAAGCGCGTCAAACTTCCAAGTCAAAGTCTGTTCAGCAACCATTTTTAAAAGTTATCCGTGAAATGATATATTCTACAAATGTGAAATTTGTTCTCCATTACCGTGACCATAAACATTTCTAGGCCACCACGCACACTCTATCTTCAACAACAACAAAAAACATTCACACAATGGTACTTCTTGCAATATCGCTTATTTGTCTTTCTCGAAATTGTCTTATTGACGAAATGTCGGCAGAATAACCCATCTTTAACATTAAATTCGGAAACAATCTTTGTGTTTGGAGGAAATTAATCTTTGTGTTTAGAGCGGTATTTTAGTCCACATTTGACCCGTTTTCAGCCCTTCCTTTTCCCTGTTGGGAATGACGGATCGCCCCTTTTTGTTCTTGCAAGATGAGGCTTGGCAAAACCTAGCTTGGTCGACACTCGCGTAAGCCTCGCCTGACATTGTTTATTCAATCAAACAGCGACTCTGCACCGTTGCTATGGCGCCAGTAAGCTGGTGGCAAACACGGTGGCAGTGACGTATCTAATGTTGGCACAGCAGATGCGAAGGCTTTTGGGGGAAAACCAAAGGAGTGCGAGTGCTCCAAGATCTCTGGCTTCCAGAAGGCCTTACAGTCTAAATCACGACGCGGACGAGCGTCTACATTCTGAAACACGTGACAACAGTGTCGGTTTTTCTTCTCCAGCAGCAGCTTACCGAATCGTACGTTCGACCATTTTCTTTTAATCGATGTAGCCCTGCGGAATTTTCGACAAATCATTCTGCCATGATACAGAAGTTTACATTCTTAGACTGCAAGACATTTAAAAATCACGATGCTTCATGGATGTGGGGAGTTTGACAGTTTCGCTGTTCAGGGCTCGTAACGTAACAGAAAACCAGTTTCAAGGCTAGCTTAAGGCTTTGCACGATACTCTCAAAATTACATTTTTACTTCCAGTAGTTTGTCAGATGTCAACGTTGGCAAAATTTGCTCTTAGTTTGCTGCAGGAAGCCAAACTGTCGTAAACAATGACGGACAACTAAATGTCCCTTCTAGCAAAAATTGATTGCACTGCACGGCATCTCTCTCTTACTGTCTCCAGTCCAATCCGAGGGGAGCATCGTTCACATAAGAAATAGATTCGGTGACAAATTATTTATATTTATTTACTTAATTTTACATCTAAATTAATATTTTTGCTATGGCATTAATCTCATTCCAAACAAAGACACTCACAATATTCAAGGCTATTACAAAGTTCTTCACTAAAAATTCCAATTTACAAGGTTTTTCAAGTTTTGAATTTTTTTGGTTTTCAAATTTAAAGCTTTTTCAAGAAAATCAAGCCCGTATACAAACCCTGCCTGTGGCACAACAAATTTATTAAAGTAGGCTAAACGTTTTAGAACCAACTAGGGACTTGTTCTACCCCAAGCTGAAAAAAAATAAAACAACGTACAAGTCAACCCTAGCATAGAATGCTAATAAATTTAAACTGTTACGTGGAGACTTAATTTACACAATAACTTAGTCAAAGTATCAGTAACTGGTTGCAAACGATACCCGGAAGAAGGATAAAATTACTCCCACAGAGGCATAAAATTCACAACAGAATGAACAGGCCGACATTATTTCTCAAATAGGGCACCTTTTGTTATACTAAACATGTAAGTTGCGACTCAGTGACAACACTCCTTGACATTGTTGAGGCACATTTTCAAGCCTAAATTATCCCAGGAATTTGTTGGTCGTGGTGTTGGAAATTCAGTTGAGTTCACTTTCCGAGAGTGTGCCACCCACGAAGATCATAAAAAAGCTGGCTTTATTAAAATTGTCGGTCCTTAATAGCCTTTGGAGTTGGTCACTAAAAACATTTTAGAAAAGACACATAAAATTGCCTGCAGTAGGCACGCCCCACC
>JAHWFP010014918.1:0-25244 GCA_023313725.1 Lithobius niger | reverse complement strand
TATTCTTGCAAAAAGTGACACAATTGTGAATGATTAACCAACTTGTATTAAATAGACGTGATTGCTTTTTCGTCAGTGGCGATATATTAATTTTATTGCTATTATACCAATCATCAACCGCTAATTTACAATATCTAGGAGCATCTAGTTTTGGTTAATTAAAACAGTGGTAATGCTAAGGAGCATACCTTTAAACGCAAACATACAGGACACTCCAATTAACAATTGCGGTACACAAAATGCACAGACTATACTAAAACTAAAGTGACTCATTAGCGCATATTTCAAAAATACTAATAGGAATTCAGTATACACCTCTCTTAACATTATGCACTGTACGGATATATTTTCGAAGATATCGATCTGAACAGCTTTCGGAAAGCATATCTAAAATCTTTTCTGAAAATGGCGTATATGAAAGGATTAGTAGCTGAAGCAACAAACAGGCAGACGGTCGACAAGGTGCTCATCCATCTCGGAAATACATCGGCTGCATCACCGAGCGCCATTTTGGTGACCCTGAACACGACGAATGGAGTCATGCACATGTTGAACGTGAGTATGAGTACCATCAAACTCTTGAATAGCTTCTCATTGCTTGAAGCTTTCTCCTTAGCTTTTTGATCTTTGGGATCCGTTTGACCGTTGCATTCCACTGTGGTAACACCTTGCGATGGAAGTTGCAGATTCTTGTTGGACTTTTCAGCAGACTTCATGATGATAGCACTGCTGATGATGATGGTCAGGAATGGGGGCATGAAGAGGCAAACAAAACAAGAATACACCCACCACTGCACTTCCGGTTTGCCCCAGTCAATACCACAGTTACATTCCCAGTAATCGAATGTGATCCAGTCGTCGTAAAAAAGTGGGATCGAGTACCATAACCACGGGAAAATCCAAACAACAGTAACACCAACTAAGACCCTAGGTCGAGTAACGCGAGTGTTATAGTGAAGAGAATTCACTACTGCCTCCATGCGATCGATGCAAATTAGTGTTATGTTGAACAGCGAAACAACTAGCAAGCTGTAGTTGAAAAGGCAATACAAAAGACACCAAGTGTAGCTGAACATCCAGCCATCGGCAATTAAAGCTATGATAGTTGGTATCATTACAAAGAAAGGGCAAGATATATCCGTCAATGCCAAGCTCACCACTATTATATTAGAGACCTGATCTCGCAGTTCTTCATACAGGTAGACTGCAGTTATAACTGCTGCATTTCCAGTAACAGATAAGAGACCGATCGATATTATCAAAGCACACCAAAAAATTATTTCCCACGTGGAACGTTTTTCCTCAATGACAGCTTCGGTCGTCGCCAACGTGAAGTTATCCATAATTCCTGAAGTTTTCCAGCTTGGAATGGGGGATGAAAAGTTTGGTAGATTACTTAGAATATCCATCATCAACTGAGAAAAATCTAAAAGAGAATTATAAACATTATTAGACTGACACCTTTTCCAGAATAATGAAAATGTTTTTATTAAATATTGTTAATCCTTGCGGCAAGCAAGATCTTGGTAAACCCGAATCTTGCTAGGGTTTACCAAGATTTATTAGAATGTTAATAGACGTTTTAGAAGCATTTGAATGCATGCCTATTGTGCACGTTATTTCGAGGGTACAAACCTGACTTGATTCTAATGAATTATAAAACACGAGCGTCACAGCTCTTGGTGAACCTTACTCAACATTTTACGACATTACTAGAATTAAATAAATACAGATGCAAACTTATTTCCGTTGCCTTTTGGACTTATATGTCAGACTGCCTGAGTAGGGAATCGAACCCATGACCTTTGAAACTAAAGACCTAGGTCCTATTGCTGAGCTAGACTGACACGGCCAAAAAGAAACGTCCATAGGCAGCATTTAACACGGGTATGTATACTTATAAACATAGAATTTCTAATCGCCGGTGAAGGGACGCTTATTTGCCGGAACAGTTAAACGTGAAATAAGGATTAAACACGGAAAGTGTTCCATAGTAGTTGTAATTTACGATATAAGTACATAACCACCCCCCCCCCCCCCCGCCGCTCCATCGTTCAGGAAGCCACAGGAAATCATGCAAAGCAGTAAACCCTCAAGTAAACCCACCCTCATTTCAGGAACGTGTAAATGACGAATTTTTTTTTTTAAAGTAATTTCTTTGAGCCTTAAGTCAGCCGAAGCAACTTAATGCTTGTATGGCTGAACTGGCTCAATTTTGAACATTACCAGACTTTTAGAGAAGAAGAAATATCTGGTAAAGGGAGGTGCCAACCCTGGGATTCAACCTCACTCAAGTAAACCTTGCACTCAAGTAAACGTACCTCACTCATGGAAACCTCCCACTCAAGTAAACCTACCTATAAGTTCATGTGAACCGGAAATGCGGCCATTTTTTCCAGGATGTTGGCGCCCACGCGAATCGGAAGTGTGGCTATTTTTCCAAGATGGCGGCTACGAGTTTGAAACTTGCAGGTATTTGAGAAATTATTTCTTTCTTCAACAGAGGTTTGAGTTTAGGAAAAGTCAATTTATGTCTCTTTTTGACGTCTCTCCAATTTTTTTCCACGTTGTTTCACAGTACCGCCACACTTGTGCCGTTTATACGCGACTTGATTATAGTTTGTTCCACATTATGTTTTCAGAAAACTGACTGGATGACGACTCGTTTCCTTCCACTAAGAGTGCAAAAACTGGTGGATATCACACTTGTACACTCAACAAAGTTACTGTTAGAGTTTACGAATGGGATGATTACCGATTTTTTGCACTCGTAATGGAAGAAAATGTGGCGTCATACAGTCAGTTTTTTGAAAACATAATGTGGAACAAAGTATAGAGTAAGTCACACCGCACGATTTACAGGGTATGTTACATTTTCATTTTTGACGCCTTTTGTGCCTCCGTTTAAACCTATTGTTCCTGAATGTCTTTTCGCTGTATTGACACGGGAAAATTGTGTTGTCCAACATCGAAAGATCTCGTTTTTCTTCTACGTCAATCAACGTTGGTCCTTTTTTTATTTTCCGAAACCATCTCTTCGTTCATTGGAATAGACGAATGGAAAATTCTGGTATGAACCATACCTCGTCCCAAATCAGGGTAATACTTCCAACAGGCTTCTCAGTAAAATTTGATTTTTTTTCGGGCGTAATCATTTTTCCACCGCATCGGTTGTAGTGCGCCAAAAATTCATCGTGGGAAGAAATGAATCCTCCGCAATCGAGACGAGTAAAGTTTACCTCGCAAGGCTTCTCCAAATGACTTTCCAACTCTTCTCGCGATAAAAACTCAACTTTTCTTTTCTTGCACTGGAACCTCGAGACCACGTCGTACTTGGCAGTCATGGCTGATATAAACATCGACGGAATTATCCGCACTTTTTATACCCACCGCTCGTTTTCTCTAACAAATGGCCCACGTGCTAGAAAGTCACAGCCGTAAAACTTGCTCTCCAAACAACAACACTTTAGAAAACAAAAAAACCTTCAAATAAGAATGGTCAGGGACACAACAAAGAATGTTGTAGGCCGTAAAATGCACCCACAACCAGCAACATTTCACAAAAAACTCGAAAAAATTAGGAGGGGGCCCTCAAAAAAGGAGGGCCCATCTGCAGAAGGAAGAAGGGGGCCAGCATGGGGAACCGGGGGACTGCTCAAAAGGACCTGCTTTCCACCAAAACATCTACTACTGCAGGGGTATTGGGAGTATTTTAAGGGTATGACAGAGCTCGTTCAATTTAAACTGCTAAAAGTGACTTGTGCACCAAATTTCATTCTTTTAGCTTGATGTGCTTTATTTTGCTGCTTACCAGCTGTACTAGTGAGAAAAAAAATCCCAACAATAACAACAAAACACCAACAACAAATAGCCATGCTGAGGATGCCAAATGATTCGATTGTTATCATTAATATGTAGTTAAATAGTTATGACACAGCCTGAAACACCGAATTTCGCAGTCCTTGACACAGGGGCTTGACACAAAATAAGAGCGGCCAGAAAAAAAAAACCTCCACGAACGTCACTACCAACAATATTAAATAGTAACAATACTATGATATAACAATATAATGCTGGCGGAGTTTTTTCTGGCCGTTCATATTTTGTGCAATGCACATGTGGTCCATGACAGTTCTTGGGAAAACTATAGAGCTTCCAAATTTAATGTTTTCCCAACAATATTAACAACTGCAAAAATAACGTCGTCATATTAAATTAGCATTCAAAAGGCCGTTGTCCTTGTTGATACTAATATTTTAAGCTATAAAAATTGAAAATCGCTTCATTGGTACGATCTCTAAAGTAGGGCAAAGAGTCCCAGCAACTATAACAATAACAACAACAACAACCACTGCAAGACATAGCCATGCTGTAACGTAAAAGTTTCATTTAAAGTTTTAATGCCATGAAATAGTTAAGAGGCGACCTTAAATACCGAACTTCGTTGGTCTATTTCCATTCTGGGGACCGGTTCATATTTTGACGTTTAACATGGAAATTCATGCTGAGGCTTATACCATATGAAAATATCCTGATTTTGGGTGGTCCTAACTATTGACGAAGGCTTAAAGAACATTGGTCTAAGCTCAGAGAGTTAACACTCACCTAGCTTTTAGCTGCAAGAATTTATGCTTTCATTACTATTTAGAGTATAATTTAACCTTATATAAGGCTAATAAAGGAAATATTCTTATTTTGACTGCTACTAACTTGTGCTGAAGTCTTAAAAGAACATTGACCTACGCTCAGAGGGTTAAAAATTATCAAACTTTTAGCTGCCAGGAATTGTGCTATCATTAGTATTAACACGGTCAGCCTAGGGTCTCTGTGTTAATCTCTAAACTTTGAGAACTTATAACGCCGTCAAAAGTGAATATTTTAAAACCAAATTAGGAATCCAGCCTCGACTAGTCAAGGCCCCTCTACAGTCCAAAAATTGGGAAATTCGGTCCAGCCAAATCCGAGATCCAGACCGAGGCCAAATAGACAACTTCTTGTTCTTGTTGTTCTGGGGATACTTTCATCTGTCCTCCCTACAGGTCAAACTACACCACCAAAAATCATAGAATAGGCTCAAATCATAGCTTCCTACGTGAACATGTGCCTTTTCAAGGCACTGCACTGCACTGCACTGTGACTGAGGTTGGCGCTAATGACCACGTTGTCGACGCGCCATTAAGCCTCAATCCCCCGCCCCTTTTCAAGGTTATGTTAGTTTCATTGAAGTAGTTATTTAGAAAAAAAGCCATCACGTGATAACTGAAACAATGCTTTTTTGCTGATTAAAACACAAATCTAGACACACGTTAGTGTGTCGCGCCAAGTTAGGCAACAATCATCACAACAAACATCACATCAATTCAATTGTTGAGGTTGTAAACCATTGTAGCGCGGCGCCATAGCGTCAGTGTCTTATATCTTGAAGCATAGTTGGGCACATTTCAGGTACTTGAGGAAAAATAATAATGCGGTACAAAAGCTTAAATTGTGTTGAAATCAAGAGCAATGACCAGCCTGACAAAAATTAACTCGTGCAGGAATGCCAGCTAAGCTGATTTCAATGCAAAATCTCACCCTCGATAACGTTGAAAATGTGTTACTAGCTAGCTAATTCTAGTCCGCTCATCCCCATGTTATTTCCATAGGGTGATTATTCATCAATACCGAGATAACGGGAAGGCTTCCAGCTATGAAATTGGACGAATGGCTACAGTACGATACGAACTGCATACCTTTTATGGTTTGGAGCCTAGGGGTGTAACGACGATGGCGTGGGATGGCGTGTAAGTACGAAAATATTGTCATAACCATTGTTAGTATTGTCGGCAACGTCTCTCCAACTTCATCGCATCGAATAATACTTTGGACATTAAATGAAAACTTGAACATTTCTGCCGAAAATAGCAATGTTCTAGTTTTCATTTAACCTTCGAACTATTAAGCAGTGCGATTAACTTGGCGAATGTTTTGGTGTGTGGATATCACTCCTTTTAAGGGCCGAACCATTGGGAACTTGGCGGCCCCTTTTACCAGGTTTAGTTTTCGATATGATACTCCCTACTGTAACGAAATTCTCTCAACGTACAATAGGGAGCATTCACAAATTACGTAACACCTGGAAGAGGAGTTCAGCAAATGTGTTACCATCGGTTACGATGGGGGAGGGAGAGTATGATGAAGTTATAAGTAATGCACTAACTTTTTGCTACATTTTTATCTCCATTCGTTCAGCTAAACTATTTTTCTAACATTTGTTTAACGACTTAATAAAAACGAATTCAATAAAAAAAAACATACTTTTTGTCCGCATAACGAAACATGACAGAATAGGAGTGTTATTTTTTTTTGGGGAGGGGGAATGGGGTAAGGTTGCTGCGCTACTATTTTTTTTCCAAATAAATGTTCCTAGCAGGAAAGATGCCTCACATTCAGTGCGGATTCGGACCCTACACCGTAGCTAGCATTATTAACCCAGTGTTAGGTGTAGATGGATCCTACTATCTCCAGTTGAATTTGCTGCCACGGGAAAATTCAGATTTCATTTAGATTTTGCACGTGACGAAGCAGCTATTAATTGATATCAAATGAAACAATGAATTCATCATAGTTAACAGTTAAACTGTAATGGCCGCCATCTTGAAATCAGGGCCATTTTGAAATTGTGCTTATTGTTGTTTGATTTTCTTCAAATTTTCGGGCAGATGACCAGGAGTGGTTAACGCTCGTTAAACCCTTTAAACCCTTTTTTTAGATAGAATCTTCGTTGTTAATTTCGATGCCGATAGCCCTTAAATTGGCAGCTAGAAACGATAGAGTAGTGCATTTATTTCGTAGTTGTAGGCTTTCAGAGCTGAGATGAAATATTTCAAAGTTGGCAGCAATAATAACTGCATGAGCGCGCGTTACATCTTTGAAAATGAAATATAAATTACTGCCAATAATTATTTACCTGCACGAAGTTAGGTAACAAACATCACATCAATTCAGTGGTCGAACACTTAAACCACTGTAGCACTACACCATAGCTATAAAAAAGGTACACCGAATACAAACAAAAAACGTCAAGTGTTCCGTAAAAGGTAATATGACTATAGGTTCACTTTATTTGTTAAAATGTACACGGATAAAAATTGATGATTTTTTATTCAAATAAGCTATTTTATAATTGAGAATATTACATCTGTTTAAGCGCTGTTGTTCTTTAACAATTTAATTGATAAAGCACAATACCACTTAAATAGATGCTATTTTCTCAATTGTAGATTTGCTTATTTCGATTTAAAATCATCAATTTTTATCCGAGTACATTTTAACATATAAAGTGAAAATTCACTCATATAAACCTTTTTTTTTACGTCAAACTTGACTTTTTTGTTTGTAATATGTTGTGGCTCTACCATGTTTAAATTTAAAAAAAAACCACTTTGGGAGTATGTGTTTCTAATTGTTGATCCCAGTGAAAGGTGGTTCTTTAGTTTTAATGTCATTTTTTATCCGTTTTATTCTGTGTTTTTTTTGTATCCTTGCTTCTCACTAAAGTCTTTCAGTTGTTTGCTAGAGAAATTTGACACTTAACAAAATCCAGAAAAACTAATCGTTGTTGTCAAAGGGTGGGGAAAGAGGGAAAAGATTACTAGGTGTCCCCCACGTTAATGTGAGGAAAAAGAAGGAAGCTGCGACTCCTAATACGATCCACGAAAACGGAAAAGTTCGTAGCAATGGTTAGGGAAAGAGTTACGAGCTAAAACCAATCTGCCACATATAGAGATGGTAATGTGCTTCAGAAAAAGGGAAGCTTTTGCTCCTACTATGATTCACAAAAAGTAACTAAATTGTTGGTACCTGGGTTTAGAGATAGAGGATTAGAGGTACATGCTTGCACCGATCGTGCCCTGGTGTAGAGTTTGTAATGTGAAAAAGAAGAAGGGCTGCTTTGGAGCCTAATACAATCCACGTCATAGACTGTAATCTACGATGAGAGAGAAGATGGGGAGCGTATTTGTCTACTACGATCTACAAAAGACTATATCGATCTTACCTGTGGTCAAGGATAGAGGTACAGGCTTGAACCAATCGTGCCTTTGTATGACGTTGGAAACGTGAGGAAGAAGATTAGCTGTGGCACCTAATACGATCCACGAAAACTAAATCGTTCTTAGCTATTGGTTAGGGAAAGATGCGCAAGCTTTAACCAGTCGTGCACAGACATGGAGATAGTAATGTGATGTAAAATCTTCTAATTGGGTGATGGAGAGCTTATGCTCCTGTTAGGATGAACTAAACAACTAAATTGTTCTTACTTACTTATGGGAAATGAGTAACAGGCTTGAACCGGTCATGCCTAGGTATAGAGTTGCAATGCGAGGAGAGAAGAAGGGCAGCTTTGAAACCTAATATCCTCCACAAAAACTAATTCCTTCTTAACCGTGTCCAGCAAAAGAGTTACACTGGTTGGCCTCTATAAATAGAGTTATTAATTTTGGGATAGAAGGGTCGGTTTTTTACATCACAGGGGGCAGTGACCTGACACACCTTCTGGTTAAGATAATGCATGTATGGTGTAAGAAAGACTCCTACGTAATGACCGTTAACCATCACGGGATTTCCTTGAAGTCTCTGCTTGATTACTGCAATACCCATAGGGAATTCTTTACGTCTTACATTGAGTTAGTAAGGAAGGAGAGAGGAAGGTTTCAACGGAATCAATGCTAGAGTGCACTGAGTTAGATGAACGTTTAATGCAACATTTGGGGAGTGCAACCAATTTGGTGAATGAGCCATTTGTGTGTATTACTTAAGTAGCTTGCAATCAAGCAAATTGGATACAAGAACCATTTACGTAATAAACTATTGAACACTGCCAATGAATTCATACTAAACCCTAAAGAGAATTTCTGAACACTAGCTGCGAAATACTTTACTGGGTAGCAAGAAATGAAAACATGGATCGGTCGCCTCCAGCCTCCGTGAACCCCTGCACCAACCCCAATTCATTCCGCTATTCTGTGATCAGATTTCTCTCATGTACCCCCCGTTTCTGTTCTCCTGTTCTTTCCGCACCCCCTGCTCCCCTCCCGCATTTCCCCTTGTGTGGTCTGAATACGGCTTCTATCTCTGTTCCCCTCCCATGGAACCCCTAGCTGAATTGCCTGTTTCTCCATTTCGAAACCAAGTGCGATAGGCCCGCAACAACGATCGTGCATACAGTGATTGCTACTCAACCAACTTTGAAACTATTCAACTCGGTTCTAATCGCTAGCATTGAAACAATATTTCGTTTGTTACTGATTGTTACAGGAGCACATCCGCTCAAATAAAATAAATAAAGATGCAAACCTATTTCCATTGTCAAAATTGGACCTAATATGTCAGACTGGCTGAGCGGGGAATCGAACCCATGCCCTTTGAAATTAAAGGCCGAAGTCCTACCGCTGAGCCATCTGATACGACCTAAAAGGAAACGTTCATACGCAGCAGTTAACACGTGCATTAGGCAAGTGTTAAGTGGCCGAGTCTAATAAGACGTTGGCTGTGTCAGTATGGCTTAGCGGTAAGACCTCGGCCTTTGGTCTCGAAGGTTGTGAGTTCGATTCCCCGTTCAGGCAGTCTGGCATATAAGTCTAAAAGGCAGCGTAAATACGTTTGCATCTGTATTTATTTAATTATTGTTGAGCCATCAGCCTCCGCACCGGTTTAATCCGTTCAAATTGTCGGCCACTTGCCCTTTTTCTTTGCTACAGTACCAAGAATGAACCTGCTCCTCACCTTCATTACAGTGCATTGCATCCCAACTTTACTGATTTTTCTGTGTTCATCTAATCCCAACTTAGCGTATATAGATTCCGCTGCATCCAGTGTTTTACACAATGAAAGAAAATGTCTAATTACATATTAAATTATAAACGAAGCAAACAATTAGTATTATTGCAAGCCAAAGGTTACTACAGGAATACACTGCATTAAAAAACTAGATGGTTTGCTATACAGAATTTATATGGATACGTAAAATAAACCACCCGTGCATAACCTTATTAAAACTATGGTATTCATCTGTAATACTAGTATAATAAATTATATCTAGATAATACAAGATACATTAATCTGAAGAAGAAAGAAAAGCCAACTGCTCCATCCAGACGTCGGAACCTAGGACAGCCCGCCTGCCAACTGAGAGCTCAACCAAATGTGTTAACAAGGCGGTTCCTGGCTACATGGCTCCAACCAAGCTTAGATGCTATTAAACCTTTCTCAGCGGGAACCAATTCGTCGAAAACACAATAGGCTGCCATGGTTGAATCGTTTGTAGATCAACCAGTTAGTGGACGTCCTGGGCCAGCGGCCAAGCTGGGGCAGTTGTCTTTTCTTTCTTTTTTTCAGAACAGTGTCTTTTGAATTGTCACTTTGCCTGTTCTTAATGCTACCTGCCTGCTACGTATACGGAAATGCCTCAGGGTTATTAATATTATTTGTCCCAACTTGATGTCGACACTGAAAATTCTCTTGCCTAGAGTTGTTTCATAACTTTTAATTTTTAGATGCTGTATTTTCACACCTTGTGATGGGAATATACGTTCTATGGAAGAAAATTGTTAAACATGTACCAAATTGCAAACAGACTGGATTGCTGGGTTGCAAAAGCCTTGTGGTTTTTTTGCTTGCCAAGGCATTTTGGTGTCAAGTAGTCGTATCGAACTTCGAAAATTTTAATTACCATACAATTGATTAAAATAATGTATGAACGGTTTTCTATAGGTTTTGTTCCAGAAATAAGTTTTAAAAGATAATTAGTGCAAATCCAAGTGTATGTACATCAGTGACTTCCGCTATTTTCATTGACTTTTGACTAATAGCCAACCGAGCCCTTCGGGTAATAATCGTGCCAAACTGTTTGCCATGCTAGAGTTCAGACATTGCTTCATCTCATACTAATACAGTCTGAGATTGAGATTTACACTGCAGCAGAAAGAGTGATCCCAAGGTATAATATTTCATACAAGTGGTAGTTTTCTGCATCCTGACAGTAAATGTTTACTGCTAACCTGCAATTTACCTTAAAACTCTTGTTTCTTTTACATTTTTCTTGTAGTATACCAACTAATTTTTGGGCTTCTCAATACACGCTAGTATACAGCCAACAAGTATAGATGACATCACAACACTATAGGTCGGTGAAAGAATATCTATTTCACTGGTGTGTAATTGGGCAAGAATATATTGTTGATGTAAACACGTTGCACAGTAGCAGACGTGTTTATTTTTTTTATTCTAATCAGAAGTTAGAAAGGGTCGAGGAATCTTGGTTGGGTCCAAACACTTTGTTGCAACATTTCTTGGGGAAATCATATCATTGCAGACACATTTGGAAACCCATATTTCATCCTTGAACACGTGTTTGTGGCCCTTAGTTACCAATGAGAAAAGTTTAAATGTGTCCAAATAGCTTCCATTAGTATGTAGCAAAAAATCGCCGCAGGAGTTTAATGGAACGGGCAAGTTTACGGAAGTCATGGGTTCGAATATTTTTCGGGTCAGTTTCTTTTATTATTATATTAGTGTATCTTGTACCTCCTCAAAACAAAAACATTTCGCTGTTTGAAGTAGTCATATCAAACGCTGCCTTCGGTTTCGAAGGTCGTGGGCTCGATTCCTCGCTCAGGCAGTTTAACATATAAGTCCAAAATGCAACGTACATAAATGCATCTGTATTTATTTAACACTTGTGGAGCTTTTGACATCTCATCTTTAGTCCTTATTTACATTTAAGTGTTTCATTCGTTTCACTTCGAGTGTGGCGTGGCAAAATAGGTGTCCCTGTAGTGGGGAATGGAAAGTGTATGTTTATACGTATATAGTGCACGTGTTAATGCTGCCTATCAACGTTTCCATTTGGCCGTGTCAGTATGGTTTAGCGGTAGGACTGCTACCATTGGTTTCAAAGGTCGTGGGTTAAATTCCCCCTCAGGAGATCTGACATTAACTCCAAAAGGCAATATAAATAGGTTTGCATCTGTATTTATTTAACTCTTATTGAGCCTCTGGTTTTCCGTCGCTAAGTTGCTACCACTAGTTGCTAAGCTAATCCCAGCCAGTATTTGATCCAAGGGTAAATCAATCTGAGGTAATAGCCGGTGGGATTGACTTGGGAACTAATGTAGCAACTTGGTGGCAGCCTTTTTTGTTTTGATATCACTACTTTTATTGGCTGAAACTTGGCAGTTTCTTCACCCTTTGGGGTTTTCTTTTAGGTGTCACTTCCTTTTGTTGTTTTTTTTGTAGCACTAGGAGGGGGTGGGGCGTAGTAAGCTGTTACCATTAAGCATACAATTGCGCATTAACTGAACCTAAAACAGAATTTATGAGGCGTTGTTTGGAATACCAATTTGCCCAAAACCTCGCAAAAGGGGAGGACAGTATTAATTCAAATAACCATCCAAATTTAACTACGTGTAGCAAAGAGGAGGAAGGGAAGATAACTGGGAGGAGAGGTAGAGAACGGGATACAAGGGGAACGGAGAGGATTGGTGGAGAAAAAGTGACTGTTGCAGTGAACGATCAGGCTGCACCGAACAAATACTAGGAACAACTACGGCAAAAAAAAATCTCCAGGCGAAGCCGGGTACGACTGCTAGTGCTTTATTGTAAAAGTGAGGTTCACGTGTTTGACACGATCTTGTTTGTTTCTTTGACCAGAGTTAGCTGTGAATGTAACAATGTTTTCTACCATTCTTGTGCTGAAAGATGTATTGCCATTCTCTTTCTTTCTTTCTTTCTTTCGGTTTTATTGGACCACTACAGGAAGCCCGTGCTACGCACGGCTGGTCTTGGACGCACCGTTTGCAACACTGGTACGGTTTGGTTGGTCATGTGTATGTCCATGTTTCACCGAATTAAGTTTCTTCTATGGCAATTTTGTGCACACTGACAAACGCTTTCATCGAATTAGGTTTGTTCATTGTAATTTTTGCGCACATTGGCTAACAAACGCACATGTCAAATCACTGGCTTACCATTTTAATAATTGTCACGCTCAATCATCGTTCGTGAAAAAATTGTTGGCTGGCTAATAATGTTTGTTTGCTTAGTGAAGTTCGTTGTGCACACAGGTGGTGTTGGATGCGCCCTTTGCAACACTGGTACGGTTTGGTTTCTCATGTGTATGTCCATGTATAACCGAATTAAGATTCGTCTATCAAATTTTTGCTTCGCTCACTCAGTCAGCAAGCCCCGGCAGTACGCAGCCCCGACTCCTTTGCCAGGCACTGATGTTTCAAGGAAAATCAAGTTTCGTCAATTCAATTTTTGCACACACTGGCAAACAAACGCTTCCAGGCACTGATGTTTCATAGAAAATCAAGTTTCGTTAATTCAATTTTTGCACACACTGGTAAACAAACGCTGATTATCGTTCTATTCGCTTACTCAATCAACGACCACGGGCACGACGCAGCCCCGACCCCTTTTCCGGACTTTTGGTCTCCATATCCAACACATGGTTTGGTTGCTCAGGTGTATTAACGATGTTTCACCGAATTAAGTTTCTTCAAGGCAATTTTTGCGTACACTGGCTAAGAAACGCTTTCCTAACTGAATTAGCGACCCCAGGTACGACCCAGCCCGGACCCCTTTACCGAACTCGGTGTCTAGGCACTGACATTTAAATATTTCTATGGGAAGTAAATAAATGTGCTTTTGTAGAACAAAGTTGAAACGTTTAGCATGGCGGTTTTGACATTTTTTTTCCGGGAAAGGCAGAAAGTAAATGAAAATCGCCCAACCAAACAATGCCTCATTAATGTTTTGTTTTCATTTAGAGAGGTCTTATTGTTGCCTGCTACTCTGCAAAACAGCAGTGATAAGCCTCGTGCTCCGCAGTCATTGTTGCTGTCCACTTTGAAACAATTCAGCTCAGCTCTGAAAGCCCGCATCTACGAAAAAAATAAGCCATTCTACCGTTTCCAGCAACCAATTTCGAGGCCAGCAAAAATTTAAAAAAAGGGTTAAAGGGTTTAACGAGCGTTAACCACTCCTGGTCATCTGCCCGAAGCCCTAAGGCCCTATGTCTGCAACAGCTAGATTCCCAAAATTATGCAAAAATTATGCATTTAGCTTAATAATGGATTCTTTCATTTTACCCATCAATAATCAACGGTTTAGAAGAAATTGATAGGTACCATAGCAAAGACATGACACGTGCACTAAGAATGAAAAGCGTTTAATACTATTGTTAGATTCTTATTGTTTGGCCTTTTCTTCTTCTAATTTAGTCGCCGCTATCCAAAATTATTATGTAGATACAGACCCGAAATCATGCCCTCAATGTAAAATTACTAATAAATTATTTGGTAGACTATCCAAACCTTATTGTAGGTGTGAACACAATGCTAAAAAAAAGTTGGGAGTTACATGGAATGTGAAAGTGTGGCTACCTGCTGAAATTTGTTAATTCGGTAGTGTTATGCAATACTAGAAGGGGGGCCAACTTGGCAGGCTGTTATACTGGCCGCCATCTTGGAAAATGGCTGCCGTAAAACAGGTTTTTAAAATTAATCTCAAGAACAGTAACTCCATTCAAATAACTTAGAATACTAAAACTGTTGAGAACAACATTCTGCACAAAACAAATTCCCATCATCATTTTCGTAGAGGCAAGGGTTAAGCAGAAAAATCAGAATAAAACTATTACATACCTTTTGCGGCGGTGTGATTAGCATACATAGTAATGCATTAGAGTCTATAACGTTTGACCTAACACAGATAAACGAATAAGGTTTAAAGCGATCGAAAGGTGCGACTATTACCATTTTAATGCTTTAAACCGCATTCATGTATCTTTATTAGATCTAACTTTACAGACTAAAACGTAATGCAGTACATGTTTACTATAGCCGCGTAAGTGTGCCACTCGCATATTATTACGTTCGGCCCTGTAAAGATTTAACCAAATAATATACACATACTGAAATGCAATGTTAATAGGTTGAAAAGTATTACCCACTCGTTTTTAACCCTCCCCCTCCGACCCACCCCCTAGCTGTCGACGGGCAATTAAACTTCAATTCACCCCCCCGTTTTGAAGGCTTGAAACCCTACACGTGTAACAATGTTATATTGGACGATTGGTCACAGACTCAAGAGGAAGACTATTTTTTAGGGATAAATGTTAATTTAATATTTTTTCTTAAATGCTGGTGTCGAACGTGGCTCTTATTTATTTAACCCTTAATTAATTATTTAATTAAACAAATACTTTCTTCCATTACAGTATTAATGCCATGGACTAAGAACTGTGCATAACTTGTTAGAAAGCTACTCCTGAAGAAATACCTTGTGGTACCTCCAACACATCTGTTATTGAGGAAACATGCAAAAACTTCACCGAAAACTGAGAGTATTTTCACACAGCTGGCATTGATGCGCATGTAGAGCTGCAATAGTTCAAGCAACCGTCGATAATGTAGTGGCCAAAAGGAAACTAAATGGCATAAAGACTGTAGGATGGAGCACCGTCAGGACAGATTACAACGTAAACTAAAGCAACCACAGATTGCGGCTACTGTGGTTGCTTATTCAAGTACAGATAGTGTTGTTTCCATTGCATCAAAGACTCCAAGGAGAAGCCCCATGCTAAAGGCATCGGATAACTGTCTGTTCTGCATGAAAACAGGAGGAATTAAAATGTTCTTCAATCCTTCCGAAAACTGGAGCTTAATAGAGGTCCAGTGTTTTTATTCGGCTTTCTACTGGAGATCTGGTAGCAAACGAATTGAAATAACATAGAAACTGTTTCGTCCGTCTCATCCTATTCATCTCAGTGGACGAAGCCCTACAGTCAACTTCAGGATCATAGCTTTTCACATTAGTTAATCGAAGCGGCAGTACAAATAGATGAAACAGTTTCTATGGTACCGGTATTTCAACTCATTTGCTACCAGATCACCAGCAGAAATACGAGTCAAAACACTGAAGGTGGAGTCCAAACGAATAGTCGGATAGGAGTGAAATTTGGTATATAGTTTGAAACTCCCAAAAGTATTGCTGAGCTAAAATTTACTGTAAATCGTCCAATTATCATGGAATAAATTACAGTGTTTGGAATTGATTTCAGACACTCACCATTGTAATTTTGGAAGCCTGGAATCATGAATAGTATGTGAGGCAATAAAATCGCGCACACTGAGCTAAAAGCATGAAATTTGGTATATAAGTCATTCTTAGTATCACAAATGTAAGTGGACATGGAACATCCTTGAAGCCCCTAACTGTTAGGGCCCCAGTGCCCCTTTCTCCTATGTCTCACCTCTGGAGCTTGAACAACAAATACTTGGAAATCGAGCTAAAAGCATGAATTTTGGTAAACAAATTGTTCTTAGCCGTACAAATCAAACCAGTCGTGGAACTTCCCTTGAAAGACACCCAAAGACCCCAAGCTCCCAACGGGTTATGGAAAAATGGTCGACACCCATCTGATCGACGGACACCTAGTTGACACCAGGAGATCGACATGTACATGTGAACGACAGGAAATATAATTGACAGCCGAATGATCGAACAAGTCCAGTGATCGAAAATTATATACATATTAAAAAAAATACAATGTACAAAAAAATTAAGTAATATTTATTTAATTTAAATTTTACTTATGTTAGTTCTTGAATTTTACTTAAGGACAAGCTGCTTGTGCTTGAATTTTACTGAAGTCAATACATACAAACCGGGAAAGGAGGGGGACGTTATGGGGCGGATGAAGACTGTATTTAAGGTATCTGAGGCATGGACATTTTTTTTTTCATCGAATGAATTAACTGACAGTGGCCAGTGAAAATATCGACTCATCCCTAACTCTTCCCACCTACCCATAGCAAATATAACATATCGTCAATAAAAGTAACTTATTTAAATTACAAGTGAAAGTTTTTTTGCTTGTTTGTTTGTCGGCAATGGGAATATTCATAATCTTTATTTTATTGAAATCCATAGTGGGATTCCCGGAGCCTTGAATGACTGGTAACGGTGGTGTTCAATTTGTAATCTTCAACATCGATTAGCAAATGTAATAACGTCACAGTATTTTCGTGGAATTGGGAAAACTTCGGCGACTGCTAACGATGGTGCGTGGGGCAAGGAGGACTGACGGTTAGCATGACGTCACATGCGCCATAGGTCCCGGAATCGAGTCCACCTCCAGCCCTGGTACTTTCTGGAAGAGAAGGGCCCTGTGATGTATCGTGCTCATGTCGATTATGGGACGTAAAAGGACCAAGGGATTTCCTATGGGATTTACCTTGCAAAATTTTCCCTTTCGCCTTCTGGTGCTATGGCTATATCAGGGTGTGCGTTAAAAGCTAAAGCTAACGTTGGTGCTCAATTTTGATAACAGTTTGTAGGGACCTTCAACAATAAGTGGCATATGCAGTAACGTCACAAACGGGCAATCACAACAATGCTCTATAAAACTGTCCATGTACGGTAGGCTGCCCTAGTATATACAAACAAAATAGCATAAATTGCTAGACCAGCGAGATAACGGGCGTAAAATTTACATTAAAATTAGGAATAAAAAATTAAGAATAAGAATAATTAATAAGAATAATAATAATAAGAATAAGAATAAGAATAATTAATAAGAATAATTAAAAAATTAAGAATAAGAATAGAAATAAAGAATTAAGCAATATTTATATTTGCTTTTTTATCGAGGGGACGGGGCAGGGCGGGAGGTTTTATTAAGAATTATTTGTATTTTTTGTGTCGATCATTTGGAAATCGATCATATGTTTTGTTGATCATTTGTCCGTAGATCACAATCATGTCCTGTCAATCATTTGTTCTGTCGCTCACATGTCCTGTCAATCAAATGTCCATGTCGATCATTTTGCTGTAGATCAACTGGTGCCGATCAGTTGTCCGTCGATCAGATGGGTGTCCATCACTTGACATGATACCACTCCCCACCCATGTTCCTCTCCTAAAGCTAGACCAACAAATTTTTGCATAACGAGCTAAAAGCATGAATTGTTGTACACAAGTCAATCTTAACATTTGACATTTGACATTTGGGGAAGCAGTTACCTACGAAGGCAGTAGTATTTTGTAGGCATTTTTTTTTTGGTGTGTTTAGTGTGTTGGTGTTAGTGTGTGTTGTGTACTGTGTTAGGTAGTTGGCAACGGAGTGCATGGCTTCGGGCCCTTGCTCCGTAATAAATCATCTGATCTGATCTTAACAGTACAAATCGAACCAGACATGGAACTCCCTCATGATAGATACCTTAGACCCCCAGCGTACCCCCATGTTCTCACTGATACTTGACTGCAAAATCAAGAACATCGAGCTAAAAGCATAGAATTTGGTACACAGGTCATTCATATCAACACAAATCGACTCAGCCATAGAACTCCCATGAAATAACTCGCCTAGGCCCCCAGCTCCTCTTGTGCTCCTCCCTGAGACTTGAACAAATTTTTGCAAATGGAGCTAGAGGCATGAAATTAGGTACACAACTTATTCTTAGCAGTACAAATATTACCATTCATTGAACTCCCCTTAGACGACACCCACCCCATGTCCCCTAAAACTAGCCCAACAAATTTGTGCAAATCGAGCTAAAAGCATGAAATTTGGTGCACAAGTCATTCTTAGCAGTACAAATCAAACCAGCCATAGAACCTCCTACAGACTTGATGTTTCATTTCTCTCCGCCTGTAATAGGCCCAAAGCCTGTTTCCTGATACAAAGCAGTACACACGAAATAATGGCAACGTGTGCGCGGATTTGTTACTCAAGCATCTTTGAAACAATTTAACTCGGCTACGGAAGCCCACGTCTAGAAGTCCGTCGCTCCTATTTTCGATTTGGGACGCACATTGGGTTTATTGTTGCAAGTAATTCTTCTTCACTTGTCGAGGTAACAGTAAGCGAAACAATAGGAACATGATATTGATTTTTACCTTTATAGCTTTTAAACAATTTATCACACGATTTAATTACTTTACTTTATTCCACTGAGCCTAAAAGCCTTTACGCTACTAAAGCACGATTAAAGGCACGATTTAATTACTCGCAGTCTCGACAACAATGTTTCTTACAATGCAGTTCTAGCTAGCAATGGACGATACGGCCATATCTTTATGCACTTGCGCTCAGGCCGCATCCATCCGTCATGCATCTGCTCAACAATGCAACTATCATTTCCTTTGTTTGCCAAAAGAACAACTTCGAAATCAGGCAACAATCAAAAGAAACTTGAACAAGAATGTTTGTTCATGCTATGACGTGATAAGGCATCGTAATCTTTGAGAATTCGAGTAATAGTAGGACATTATCCGGTTTCCTGGTACTGAGATCAACATTGGCCTCGACGTTATGGATCTCAGTCCTCGTAAATCAGGTAATTTATAGACTTAACTATATAAAATACAGCTTCGCAGTTTAAAAAAAGCATTAGGACTGGTGTGTCATGTTTAAGGTATGGCCACTGAACAGCCAGTTTTTTATGCATAAAAACGGAACATTGGACGTGCGTACTTTTGTTCATATTTTCCCCAAGCCGTGTCCCTTTGATGCCAACACATTGGCATAGGCTATGTCTAGAATTAGTATGTGTCATCTCGATGGGTAGTTAATTCTGCATTGCTGCAGGCAGATGCAGTTTTGCGGCAAACAATCGAAGAAACAATTTAACTAGCTCCACGAAGCCCGCATTGAAGAACTAAACATGTCATACAGTCATGTCGGTTGCCGAGTTTTAAGCATCAAAATAAAAGATTTCGCACCCTATGAACTTTTAAGCAAAAACAAAGACCATTTCATTTTGGTTCTTCAGAAAGAGTTAACTTTTCTCTGCCTGACAATGCTAAGTCAAACAAGAAACAATGTCTTTGTTACTTTCCCCGTGCCCGAACATCGTTGCATTTTATTCGAGGGAGCTCTAATCCGATATTGTGCAACTCGCCTCTTCCATTGTTACATGTTACAGCTTTGTGATATTTTGATATTGTTAGTCTCTCCGATTCCTCCTGTCCATTTTCTGAAGATTGTCGTGCGCAAACGAAGTCTATTAAACATGCCAGCTCTCCCAGTTTAGTTCTGGGATACACAATGTCGAGGCACGCAGCGTGGAGCCATTATGTGGGTGAAATCTTATTTATCTACCGATTTCATCATCTCATCCCTCAGTTACCAATAGCAACAATGGTGTTTTTAACGCTCTAACTATAGGCTGTACTGAATCACGGATAGGATTCTCTCATCCATGGGCAGCAGGGATGCGAGATCTCAAAAGGTTAAAAGGGTTTTAGCGAGCGTTAACTGCACCCGGTCATCTGCCCGACGAAGCCCTAAGGCCCTATGTCTGCAGCACCCTGAATGGATTCCCAGGAGGTCACCCACCTAAGTACCAATCGGGGTCAATGCTGCTTAACTTCGGTGGTGCGAGATCTCATCTCTCTGCTCAACAATGGTCTATCAAAGATTTACACAAGCTGACTAAAATTTTTACTGTAGTACAGTGCCATTGCAAGGATGGATTTCCTACTTGCTGCAAACAAACTAACTATCTGAGAAATTAGTTACTTTTTTAACTTTGTGGAATAAGCTAGCAACAAATAGTGCTGACTACTGCGTGTGCCACAATGTTTATGCAAAGGTGTCCTTGTTGACAGCATTGTTATCCTTGTTTGATGAAGTGGTTTTCGTCGTTGAGTTTTTGTTGTTTGAACGGTGATGGAGTTCTGCGGAATGAAGCAACAGTGTTATGGACACAAACAATTTTTAATGGTTGCTGTCTAAAGGAACTATTCGTCGTTGAGTTTTAAGCTGCTTATACCACACGGATATGGTTCTCGTCGTGGATTCCGAACAATGAACCATTGTTACAAGGCCATTGTTGGCTGCAGTGCAGCAAGGAAAGTTTGTCGAAAGAGTAGATTTGCCGTCTTCTGAAGGGGTATTTCGGAATCAAACAAGAATGAAATGACACAAGCAAATTGTATGTCTGGTAATGCTTGTTTCAATACTTCTTATTCTAATGAATAATACCCAAACCTATTTATGTGGAACATATCTTTGTTTTTCCTGCACATTTTATGTTAATTTATTAGCATTCAATTATGCTGACATAACAAAAATAAATCAAAACACTTAACATAACGCAACACACTACAACCATGCCACATTTGTAAATTTGACACCAATTCTACTTTTCAATACTAACCAATTCCACTTGAAAAATAAAAGTAGTTGGGGATAGCTCTCACCTTCCCCGATGATGGTTGCCTCCCATAGAAGCCTAATGCTATCCATGCTGACAAACCCGACTTTAATATTTTTGATTTATTTGTTAAATATAGAGCTTTCAAAAACCTGGGTATTTATCACATACGAATATATGTAATATTAACTGACGTTTAGTTATCACTGGTGAAGCTAATTTAGCTCTCCGTCCTGTAACTATACGTTTATTGTATTACCCCATTACTGTTCAAGATTCCAAAAGCATACGTCATCGCACGACAACGAATAACCCAGTTAGCCAACAAAGGTTCTCTATTTTTATTTCTGGATTGTTACTCTATTCCAAAGTACCCCATTACCGTTCATACCGTGGAAACCATTGCCGAATAGCCCCTTCAAACAACTTATTCAACAAAATGTTTAAAAGAAGTTGTCTGAAGGGGCTATTCGTCGTTGAGTTTCCACGGTATGAACAGTGATGGCTACACTTTGGAATCAAGTTACAATCCATAAACGCAAGCACAGAACCCTTCACCATACATAGAACAATGCTGTTAACAATGCCATCTGCATAAACACTGTTGCACTCACAGTCGCATTGTCGAACTTCTGAGCAAAAGAACGTCAGCACGGTTCGTTCTTCGTTGTACGGATGCTTAACAATAAGGAACGGGCTGAAATGTTGAAATCGGTAGATAAATAGAATATCTTCCAGCGTTCCCGTGATGTGAGACAATAATGGCTCGATGCTGCGCCCCTCGACATTGTTGCAGTTCATCCCTCAAACAGCGGGTGATATCCTATACACTTCTGACCCGTTTTGAAGCTTTTGGTTCTACGTGCATTGTTGAGCTGCATTGTTGAGATTCCAGTCCACTACTACATTGTTCTATCATCGTGGTATGGAAGAAGTTAGTTATTGGGGATGGGACTGGTCAGTGGTCATCAGCATCCTTACACACATGTAAACGCACAAGTGACGAAATGCATATAGCAGCTTCTGATATTTATCACGGTAATGTGCGTCCTCAAACCAGCAGAAAGTTTGTGTAGAATATTCGCCAGATGGAATTGCAGAATCAATGAAAGAAACAACATTTAATTTTGAAGTCCGTTGCTATGTTCTGATTAACATGAATTATTGAAGTGCATTTTTTATGTTTGAAATGTTGTTCTTTTTTTGTAAATTGTTGCATTCAGTTAATTACTATTCGTTTGCTTGCTTCCATTTTTCATTTAACGCAAACGAATATTGCGATCTGATCCAAGTCGTCGGCCATTGATCCCAGTCCTCCTTCGTTGTTGTGATCTCGTCGTGAAGCATTGTTATAAAAGAACACAGCTTGTTATCATTTTTATCATTTTTTTTCAGTAATCACTATCATCGTTTTGAGCCCTACCAAATTATTATATTATATTGGTTTGTCCGTTTTTATGCTTGATTTGAGTGCTTTATTTTAAATCTCCAGCACGGTTAGCTTATAGAAACAAGGCTCAGGTCCTTGTAAACAAACTGTTGACGGAACCATAGAAGAGTGTTCTTAAGTTCTGGGTATTATATTTTTTGAAAAGAAAGAAAAACTAAATTCCTACTTACGTATAGGGAAAGAGTTGACGGTTTCACCGGTAGTGTCCGAATCTCACATATGCAGAAGAAGGAAATGGAAGGCTTTCATCAGTTCCTTCATTTCATAATTGTATGAAGCCATTCTGCTAAGTAAATAGTTGACTTCTTGTAAGTAACGACCACAATTCGGCATGAGACTAACTTGATGGTTGACCTTGATTACCGAAATGTCACACAAGGGATTTCCGTCTTATGTTGTCTGACACGCAACAATAAGCCCTGATTGCTTGGAACCAAAGATGTGGACAACCAGTAATCGATTTTCCAGTGACTAATTCGTCTTGTTCCTGAGTGTTGCTGTAGTCATTTATTGACCGGAGACGTTTAGTGTAGTGAAACGTCATCTATCTTATTTCGAATTTGACATTTTATTTAATCACAAAACCAATTTTGAGACCTGGTTAAAAATATGCAGGAAAAATCACGTGTTGAATTTAAATCAATTTATGTACTGAAGCCGCATGTTTTTCGTTAACTGATAAAGAAATACAGATGCAAATCTATTCTCATTATCTGTAATTGAATTCTTGATTTTCTCGACTCGATAAATCCAAATCGAACAGCAAAATTGAATCCATCATTGACTTTATTATTCAGAAATTGCATCTCTTGGAATTTAGCAACTGAGCTGTCATCAGCAGTTTTTGTGCTAGCAAATCGCCCATCACTCCCCAGTAGATGCTGCTTCGCTAGGTCCTTTCTTATTTATTACAATTTCAGTAACCGTAACGACTAGACATATGTTTCAGCTTGTTGACTGTTCAAATCAGTGATGTAAGAGTTTGATTCAGAGTTTGTAGTGGATTTATGAATTTTTATTCGTAATAAAGGCAGCAGATTTAATTTGTAAATTAGTTGAGAAATAAAATTATTTTTTGCCAGGAGATTTTTTTAAAAAGACATAAATTAACAATAAATTAATTAATTTGACGTTAGGTCACAGCACTATGACGTCAGGAATAATGAGAGAACTTGTTAAGAGGTTTGAACTATTAGAACGTGTAGAACACTTTTTTTTTGAATAGATTCAGCAGTTCAAACTACTTTAAACGTGGTCGTAATAACTGAACGATAAAGACAGCAGTTGCCTTAGAGAAATAAGGGGAAGTTCAAGTATTACTTCATCAGGAAGTTGGGAAGGGGGGTTCGCAAGCCGGCAATGATTGATGGCGAGGGGGGAGGGGGTGGCCAATTTATGACGTGAGCATTGTTACTCCAGTAAATGGATGGAAAAATACAAAAAAAATTCACAGAAAAACACTGGGAAATACAGGGAAAACACACCCACTCATGGGGGGGGTTCAACTTAGAAATGACGTAATACTGGAGGGGGTTGAGCAATTGATGACTATCGATACCGAGGGGGGACAGAGGGGGTTAAACTGGCTAATTTCTTGACGACATAACACTTAAACCCTAAGTTGGTATAACCGTTAACTGGGCAGGAATATCTGTTAAACCTGCGTTTCACGGTAGCATCATCATCACTAGGAAAAATAAAACTCCAACTTACCAGTACACTTAATTATTTTGTTCCAGTTCTACGTACTATAAATCTACGGTTCATTTCTTTTTAATAAATCACCTATGAGGAAACGAGCCTTCTTTCACAGAAATGTGAACTCAAATTAAAAAACCGCCCACGACCGTAAAACGTGGCTGTGGTTGACCAGTAAAATTTAATTTCACTAGACTGAAGGTGGAGGGAAATTTGTTAGAAAAGGGATGAGTGTTAAAACGCACAAATTATTGATTTCGTAAAAGCACGAATGGTATTCTGTGAGAGAATTTTGGTTTTCTTTCCATAAAAGGCTACATTTCACATCTATATCATTTAAAACTTATGATGTGCGTGCGTGCGTGTTTGTATCTCTACTCTTCTTAAACCAAGGCACCTGCAAAGGTGGGAGCAGAACCAAATGAGAGACAATTAAATTGCGCAACCGTAGGCCTATTTTCATCACTGTAACTTTTCAAGGTAACGTCAAAGTTTTTTTTTTTACCCTCATAATGTTCATTCATGACATCATAGTTCGCTCATGTCCGGGTTAAAATTCGTGACCAAAAAATCGTCCTGAAGCTCCTAGTTACGTAATGAGATGACGTAGAAAAGGATGCATGCAAAGAATAACCTAAAAGGACGACGTATTTAGAAACAAACCACATATACATCTTAAAATTGGTTTTGTATCAACTGACTTGATGCATGAAAAAATCAGACCCATTGACGTGGTTTTAAAACGGGGTCGAACATTCGTGTTTCTGAAGCACGGTGGTGCATGGATTGAGCGAGCAAAGCGAGCGATTCACACGTAAACTAAACCTTTTCAATGTGTTTCGCTTTGCTCTCTCAATCTTTCATCTCTTACATTCGTTAGAGGATGACTT